>ML793107.1:445492-464869 GCA_009831015.1 Picea engelmannii
ATACATATCTTGTTTCTAAATATGCAATTACTGAAATTTAATTCTAACAGCTCATCATGCAGGAACCGTATAGATTGTCATTGATGGGAGAAAGGCTCAAGGAGATCTTGTATTAATGCACATTAAACCAATATTTGCAGAGGGTTATATTATCCCTTCCGAGTGTTGATTTCAAAATCATTAAATGTCGTTCGCACGTCATCGCCTTGGCACGTTCACAAAACCTCCAATCCTTAATTTCTCTTAGTCGTACCCGCCACCTTCGCATTTCTAAATATGCAATAAGTAATCTTTACTGCTAACAGTTCATCATGCACCACCCATATAGATTGTCATTAATCAACGAAAGGCTCAAGGAGCTTTCCCATTCATAAGAATTTAACCAAGATTTAGTGGAGAGTTACATTATTGGCTCTAAGTGTTCATTTCAACCATCATCTAGAGAAAACCAACGTTCTCATAAACCTATGGCGTCAGCTTAAAAATATTTTTGTGGAGATACAATGAACATCTTCGGGCGCAAGGACTAGAACTTCTAGTGGTCCAGGGCATATTCTTATTACTCAACCTCTGTCGCAGAGAACCAAGTAATTTGGACCTCTAGGATTGCTCGTGCAGGCTGTGTCCCTGAGGTTTTTTACTGTAAGGACCTAGTCTCTTGGTGTGGCGATAAATTTATTTCAAACAAAAGAATTATTCCACTGCGGGACCACTCTTTTGTTTCTTTGTCACCTCATGTCTTCCGCCAGATGTTAAGATTGTCGGAGCCAACATTGACATTCAGAGGAGAAGATTGCAAACAGTTCCTAACAAAGCATAATAACAGGTTGGACCTCTTTCCCCATTTATTGGAAGACCTGATTCTAGTTCCTGAAGATATCACAAGCTTGCAAGTTAGTTCATTTATAAATCCATTTCGTGAAATTGCCTGGTTGTTTACAGGAATAACGGGACAGAAGTCCACAACGACTGTTTCTCGGATGGCTCTTTATATTTTGTGTTTTACAGTCAACGAACAAGCCATTTTTTATTGGGGAAAGTTAATTTCCCATGAAATATGTTCCCAATTGTCAAGATTCAAAAGGGAAAATAAATGTTATATGTCATCCTACTTAGTTTTTGTGATAGCGCATTGCTGTCAGTTTTCACAACTCTCTTTGTCCAAGAATGTCAACTGGGAATTCGACCCAATGACATTCTGGTAGTAGGCCTTGTGGAAGCACAAGGATTCCCACTATTTTTATGAGGTTTTTACTGACTTCGTGTCTGTTTTCAAAGTTTTGTTGTTAGGAGAAGATGCTCCCCGCATATCTGAACAGGCAACCAGTTTTTTGGACAGGGAGGGGACACTTGAACATTTGGATAATTACACTATGATAAGAATTTTTGGCTCCACAAAAAAACCTATTGTCCTTCCATGTCACATTACAGACATAATGTTTGTTGCAGAAGTAGCATGAAAATACAACTACTGGTTGCATCTATTGCAAAAGAAGAGAAAAAAACAGTTCATTCCTCTACCTTGGAAAGGAGGAGAGTTTGTGTTGAAAAATGTCAACAAATTTGACGAATCCACAACGCATTCTACCATCTTCAACCTGAGATATGCTGAAAGCATAAGAGGGTTCGACCCTGATAATATTTTTCGACAACATTTACAAACACTTGGCCTTGGCGATTGTTTTTTCAAAAAACACCTGCCTGAAAACAAAGACACTGGCGGCAACACTCCTGCTTCTAATGCCAGCGACCTAGACATAGTGCAAATCTGCACTAAATTGTACATGCAACAGGGGAAAGGCCCCGGTGACAAAAGTGTTCAATCGACAAATAACACTCCAAAAAGTATGACATCCTGGAGCATCGCTCCAATGGCCTACCACAAAACCAAAGCAACTCAAAGTTCTTCAAATGGAGGAGGAGATAATGACCCTCCTGACTCTAAAATTGATAGTTCTCACAAGCTTCCAGTAGACAAAAAGAGAAAAAAAAAATGTGGGACAGACGGAAGAGACAGAAATTCAGAGTGAGAACATGGAACTTGAGATTGATCTTGATAGCATGCTCCGCTATCTTGATCAGCCTGGAGACACCATCTAGCATAGCGGTCCAATGGACATATTCGATACTGAAAATTTTGACGAAGATGAATCCTTCGTGTTCCAGAGCGTTGTTTTTGACAGTCAGTCCAAAAAATTGATAATCAAGAAAAAAAATGTAAAAAATAAGAAAGGAAAATCTCATTCAGAGGTTGACCTTGCCAACATGTGGTCGTCCCAAATCTGTCAACTTCACAACGCGAGCGGAGATGCACTTCATGATTCCATTGGAGGCATCAAGGCCAAGAATGCCAGACTGAAGGACCGGGTCAAGGAATTGGAGGAGGCTTTGATTCCTATTCCATTACTTGTCAATCCTTTGGCAATAGCCATGCCTGCCACCCCTGCAGCCAACTTAAAATAATCATCCAGCCTCCTCGCATCCTGTAGAGGATATGTGGATAATAATATCAAGAAAAGAATGGAACTGGTTACCGAGGCGTGGAAAACATCACAAACCATCACTTCCCTTGGAACCAGGGCACATAGTTTGCTCGAACATTTGCAGGCAGAGTTAAAAGATGAAGAAAATTTATATTTAAACACGGTCCTTCCTTTTGGCACCATTGTCAACAATATGACAGAAACAAAAAGAAGACAACAAGATCTTCCATCCAAAAACCGATTGATCAATTAAATGCATGGTGGAAAGAAAAAGTGAAGAACCTACATCTCATTGTTCAGTCATGTGAACAAGTCATTTCAAAGAAAGATAAATTATTCACAAGGTTGTCAAGAATAAACTTAGCCAGAAAGACCAACGACTTCCAAGACCCTGACTTAATCGTAAACTCCTCTCCCTTAACTAGGCAAGAGTTCGATAAAAAGGTTTATATGTTTAAGGCGTTGTCTCTGGAAAAGTTTTACAACATCCTTGAATATGATCAAGCTCACGTTGACAACTGGCTAGTCGACTATTCAGTACAGAATGAGGAAATTCATCAGGCTTTGTGTAATCTTTCTATCGACTTCTGTGAATTAGAAAATGATATTTTCAACATAAAAATCCAGAATGAGATCAACATCGCCCCAATGAGAAGCTACATTGAAGAATGGTTCGAAAGAGAATTGAAGCAGGCCACTGACGAAAGGCAACAGGTAGTTGCCAGGATTCCAGTAGCCATCGACGACATCAATGAAATGACAGCCGCAAGAAAATAGTCAAAGGGCTCATATGTACCATCATTGTAAGTCTACTGATCGCATCCTGCTTTGTTTATCAACCCAGTTATTCCATTTTTTTAAATAGAAATGTGTAGGCAAACACTTGTAACTTTCAATTTATTTTTTTGGCAAGTATTGCACTCTATCTTCTTTCTATAGTCATGTTTCTTGTACATATTTCTCTAATGGTCCGCGGGAGCTCCAATCCCAGTCTACGGGACAAATGCATTGAAATTTCCATTAATATGTAACAGACTTTTATTTTTTTATATATTTCAAAATTTCGAGTAGTATGTAACAAACTTTTATTTTTTGACATATTTCAAATAAAACTGTTTTCTTATCTCCTTTTAAATTTATGTCTTCATACATTTTTATCTTTCACCAGTCTATATGACAAATGCATTTAAATTTCCAAAAATTTTCTTCCACTATGAACAAATTTTTATTTTGTTATATACTTTCAAAAAATAAATCGTGCTCTACATGCCAAGCGTCATTTATTGCATGGATAAATTTCCAAATTTTTTCTTCCACTATGAACAAATTCTATTTTGTTATATACTTTCAAAAAATAAATGGTTATCTACATGTCAAGCGTTATTTAGTACATGAATACCATGTGTGCTTCATGTTCTGTGAAATACATGTTGAACACAAAATTTCCATGATATACAATTTGCACCGAACACTTCCGTCATTTACAATTCAACCCCATTTTCCACAATTTACCTTGCTCCGCGGGGTCGCCTCAAGCTAACGAAATTTTATGTCCCATGTTCCGTCATATACATGTTGTTGCACACAACATTTTCGTGATATACATTTTGCACCAAACACTTTCATTTACAATTCGACCCCCATTTTCCACAATTTACTTTTTAACCTCGTTGAGACTAAGTTGCCTGCAACCTTGTTAAAATAACTAAATGAAAACATAAAAATATTTTTATTAAAGTGCAACCTTGTTAAAATAACTAAATGAAAACATAAAAGTATTTTTATTAAAGTAATGAAATGAAAACATAGAAGTATTTGCTAGATTTTGAATAGATTTTCTTTATTAAAATAATGAAAACTTGAAAATATCAATCTTTATTAAAATAATAAAAATAATGAAAATATAGAAGTATTTGATAGATTTTCAGTTGTAACGTTTCTCTCAAAAACATTTTAACAAACTTGTAATTCAATTTAAACATAAATTTGAACAGTTCACATGCTCATCACTGCATTCAAGAGTATTCGTCCCTCTTGTTTTCAGATGCCAAAGTTTTCTTCCCTCATGTTTTCGGATGCCAACAAACTATAACACGATGCACATAATCAAATTGATGAGCAATAATTGATCACTCCGAATAAGAATATAACAAATGTGCACTCCGGACAAATAAGATGAGCTGCACAGAGTTAGCAAGAAATATAAGAAAACAGTTAAAAAGTTTGAAGCAAGGGAGCTGTGTCACAAAAGATATGCCATTGGAATTTGTTAAGTACAGTGACAATCAAATTACCTGCTCTTACCTGTTACCAGGAGTGAGAAAATTGCAATTGAAATCGAACAAAACAATGAGATGATGTCATAACAGTGTACAAGAGTGAACAATAGAGCAAAATTGACTGCGTTGGGAGGTAAATAATTCTGCACCATCTATGTTTTCCAAAAGATAATGGCAAAAGTAAGGAAAGACGAAAAACATGAAGCCAGGCCAAAAAGGACAATAGCTATGGAGTTTGGTCCAAAGACGAATCATCTTAAAAGACCAATCATCTTAATAAAGAAGGGTGTTTGTTGTGATATTAACATTGTAACTGTCTCCAACGATCAGGCCATAATCATCACAGATTTACTATAATCCAGTTCAGTGATTGATACAAGTAATAAATAATAATGACAGATTGTACATCTAGTAAAGCTTACCTATGCAACCCCCGCAGGTAATACTGCTATGCAGTCTTGTTATTAACAGTATTATAACAAATAGAACATTTGAATCAATTCATAGTAGGTCTACAAATCCTGTGCAAACGATGAGACAATACAGTGCAGAAGTTGAGATTGGGAATTGTCCACATACTTCAGGACAATGTTAAACTCCCACACAGTTTCTTTCCAAAAAGTTTAAGCTACTAATGTTAATGTTATCTGTTTCCTGCTTACTGCCTGCGTTTTGAGGACACTGTTATGTTGAAAGTAGAGTCACTGAGGAAAAGACGGTGAGGCTATGTTCACTTCTATATTATTCAATGAAGACGGATTACATGCAAACCAAAGACAACTAGACTCTCAACTATGAACTGACTTTTAACACGCCTACCACTAACTCTCACAACTGAAACTTATCACTGATGCTTACAAGTGACACTTACTTCAGGACAATGTTAAACTCCCACACAGTTTCTTTCCAAAACTTTCCAAAAAGTTTAGGCTACTAATGTTAATGTTATCTGTTTCCTGCTTACTGCCTGCGTTTTCTGAGGATACTGTTATGTTGAAAGTACAGTCACTGACCAAGCGACTATGATTTCAAACATAGAAAAGCACATGTTCATAATCAAAGGTTTGAATTCACTCAACGTGTTAAACATAGATGTGCACTGATTTTGTTAGAGCTCGAGACACATTCACCTACCCGAACGAAGTAGAGCCAAATAAATCAGGTCCGAATGCGATGGGTTCGAATCCGGGGACTATATAGGCCGCTTATTCTGAGAATTCTCCTGTACGCTATGCGGATCTGGGGATAAGCTCTCATCAAGTACGTGGCCGTTTTATCCATTGCGATCTTTATGTTTAACACCAAATCGCTCAGTTGTCTGCAGGGAGGGAAATACAGCGCCAGGGGAACAACCGAGAAGCAGAAAACAATTTCGATCGGCGCCATCTCTCTGATTTTATCTTACCTGAACAATTGCGATCGGCACATCTCTCTGCGGCTTGCAAATTTGCACATTTATTTAAGCCAATGGCTCTCGTGGAATGTTATGCTTGCCAGCTCCATCCTCACGCTGTGGAACCGTGCAGTATAGGAATGATGGTTATTGGTGATTGATGGTTATAAAGAATCTATCCACTGGGTGGATTGTGGACGATGGAGAAGCACAATGATCTGATATCCTGACCAGGACCCGTTTGACCCGGCCTATAAGTGCATTCTCCCAGACACCCCTACCCCTCAGTAAATGCTTTCATTCCTGCCTGCCTGCTTTCATTGTGGAAGGTCCGTATATCGAACCCTGGCCTTCTTTCGTTAGGAAGGTGTGTGTTCACCATTCCCACCCCTACATAGTCAAATATCTCCCCAGGGTCAGAATCTTAACATCTCAATTGGCAAACAAGCATCTCTGTAAGGTGTGAAACCCGGAATAGGTACAAATTTGTGGCTGGTAAATGCCGAAAGGATGGTTTGTAAAAAGATGACTTGCAAAATCCAGAAAAGAGAAACGGTCTAGAGTAAAAAAGTAAATATGTAAACTGATGTCTTTATAATAGTGAAGAAGTTAGTGGTTGAAATCACAACCATTAATTTATTAGAACTACTAAGAAAACTAATGATTTAGTATATTGATTTGATATATATTGTAGAAATGATGATTATTAGTGATTAATTGTTATAAAGAATCTATTCATCTTAAATCTTCACCTTATGAATACAAAACTAGGTATCTATTGCATAATTCAATATTCTGTACTTGAATCTGACACTTGTAAACATAATTTTAAAGAAAATAGTTATAATTTATGTTCCTCGGAATCTTTCTCTGTGTTGATTATTTGTGAAATCCTTCTGTTTATGCAATTATCTTACATGTTTCAAGATTGGTATTCTTGTACACAATGAACATTCCCATCATATGATACTATGTAAACATTTTACTTTATGTGCTATTTCTCCTGACTTTCATCATAAACCATAATACTATCATCGAGATTTGTACCATGATCAAACAAAGTGGTAAATTCATGGTTGATAGGTATTTTTTTTATTTTTTTTCAATTTTACAGATATACTTTTAAGTGTTTGTTATGAGATAATTTCTTGACTTTTTATGTTACTTTATTCTTTTTAACATTTAAATATAAAATACAGTGAATTGATAAGTTTGCCTTGCATATGCTAAACAATGCTTTTTAATATTTATAATGAAATGCTTTTTAGTATTGATTGTGGTTGGGATATCATTGATTGAAAACAATGATGGTTATTTAAAAGGACACAAATTAATAAAGCTTCAATCACATGTTTGAAGTGACACCCATCCATCTAATTTTCAACAAGTTGTTGAATTTTAGGGACTTTCATCACCTCTAGTATTATTGGTACAGCTGTTTTGGTTTTGGTTTTCCTTGACTTCTGGAGACTTTTTCCATGAGACTCGCACAGGTGAAGTGACACCACCATTGGTATACAAACAATAATTGGAGTGAATTGGCATGCACTAACCAAATTTAATTATTGGCATGCACTAACCAAATTTAAAGACCTCAAAGAAGATATTTCTTTAATTTCCCGACTTCAACTTTGTTAACGTCTTGTCTCTTCGATGATATTGCACCAGAAATTTCCTATCTTTTTTTATGATATTGCAGTGGAAATTTCATCAAAACCACCGTCAAAGAAGACTTCGAGTCAATAGGTCGGTCTCTCTCCCCCTCAATACGAGGACATTTCACTTTATATATAAGTCAGATATTTATATATATAGCTTTGAGTAAAAACTAATGTGAATTTGGGTGGTTAAAATAGTACCCATATCCTAAAGTGTAGAGAAGGTATTTCATATCTTATATAAGAGAAATAGAGAAATAGATATGAAGAAGATTTTTTTATTCTTGAGGGATTGTTAGTAAAGAAGGGGAATATTTTTCTTGGAGCACTTTGTGGTAAGTATATTGGCTATGTCATGAGAGTAATGTGTTTGGATTGAATAACATTATAGTTTTGTAGGAGTATTCTTCACCATGGTAGTATTATCATTTAATTTAGGGGTAGAATCCATATTTGATTCATACATTTGGGTGGTGAATATCTTTTTAGCAATTCGTTTGGTGGACTCTCATTCATATATATGTGTGTGTGAGAGTGTGAGAAATGCTTTCTATTTATAATCTACAACATAAAGCCTTGTATTTAATGGGTAATGAATTAATTTGAAATATGCAATGCTATTTCCATTGTTGTTTTAGTTACATGTGGATTCTAGGTTATATTGTTGTCAATTGAATTTGGCCTAGCAATTGGTTAATAGAAAAAAGAAAAAGGTTATATTGTTGTTAATCATTCTAATTAACTAACTAACCGGAAAAATAAGCCACAAAGTGATTAGTCTTAGCCTTTTCCTAGTTTCTACCTCTTTGGAAGATATAGTAGTTCAAAGTGAAGTGATTTGTCTGAGTGCCTGCCTCATTTCTGCCTTTTTGGCATATATAACAGTTCACTTCTTATTTATTTGGCACCAATTTACATTAATTAGGATTTAGTATTCGTTTATTACATTGAGAAACGTTTTCTACGGCCCAATGAGAAAGATGTGTAATTCCTTCCATGCTCAACATGGAGTTGACACATTTGAATGTTGACCATAAATAAAATATTTCAATATCAACGTTATATGATGATGGTGGTTAACGTCCTCATATATATAAAAACCACACACCATCCACAAGATAACATAAAGATTTTCTCTGGGAAACCCTTATGGGAGAAAACCTAGCTAGAAGGTGAGGTTTCTCTGCTCTATTTTCTCTGGTATGGAAATAATGCAAGTACAAAGGATAAGGCACTCTCTATGGAGTTACATGAGCCCTGTGACCTGTTAGTTTGCTACAGAACATTAACCCCCTCTGTTATGTCTAGCCTTGTACTTTAATGCATCTCCTGTGAGGTCCTCCCTCACTCCTCCTTGTTGTCCATATACAACATCTAAGGGTGAAGGTGGAAAATATCCAAAGCAAGTTTCAAAAGGTGAATTACTAGTAGAAGTGTGGACTAGTCTATTATAAGAGTGTTGTATATAGATTAGATTTTCATCCTAGGTATTTGGATGCTTCTTATTGTAACCCCTCAAAAGCTGCACCAAAGTCTTGTTGACTACTTTTGTCTACCCATCTATTTGTGGATGGAATGTTGTAGACCTCTTCAACTTAGTGTCCATATTGTCCCACATTATAGTCCAAAATGCATTGAGAAATATGGTATCCCTGTCTGATATGATGCTTCTTGGTATCTCAAAGTGCACCTAGACCTGTTCAAATAAATTGTTTTTTACTTTTTATCCATTGATGGTATTTTATAAGGCACGAGAATGCACATTTTGTTGAACCTATCAACTACCACAAATAGATAGTCATGTCCTTTCCTGGTTGTTGGTAAACCTCCCACAAAATCCATAAAAATACTTTCCCAAGGTCAATTGGGTACAGGTAAGGTATGATATATACCTTCATTCCTATTACTGGGCTTATTGGTACAAAAAAGTATACATCCTCTAATATACTATGCTACATCTTCTTGCATTATGGGCCAATACGCATACCTTTGTAAGTTGACAACTTTCTTCCCAACACCAAAATGACTTGCAACCTTGGAGGTGTAAGCCTCTATGATAAGCTGCAATTGTTCACCTTTAGGAATAAAGATATTGTCAAGCTTGTAGAGTAAGCCATTCCGGAAATGATAGTCAACCTTGTCATCACCTTTTTCTATATGAATTTGGTCATGTAGTTGTTGAAACACCTCCTTGAATTCCTCATATTTAGTGTATGCCTCTTTATATGCATCACGGGTAAAAGGTTCCATGTGCATTAGAATTCCCAAAGTTGTAATATTAAATGTGGGTGGTCATGAAAGCACGTCTTCCAACTTATTTGTGCTACCCTTCTTATACTTTCTGACCAAATGAAATTGTTGTAAAACCCCCATCCACTTGTAATTTCTAGTTTGTTGTAGCTTACTACGGGCCTACAAATACTATAGTGGTTGGCGATCTGTGTGGATGATAGTCTCCTTTCCCATCAGATAGTGCTTCCTCTTTTTGACAACTTGTACCAATGAATATAGCTCATTTTTGTAGGTAGGGTATTTGAGAACCACCCCATGAAATACTTCAAAACCATAGCATATGAGCCTTCCTCCCTACATCATTACTTCTCCCATGGCATACCCACTTGCATCTATCTCCACTTTGAATGGATTCATCAAGTTTGGTAGTGTGAGAATTGGTTCTTGAATGATATTTCTTTTCATCTCATCAAAGGCCTTTTGTTGATTCTCCCCCCACTGGAAAGTTTAGTGACAATTGTAGGAACTAGCCATTTCGTAATGGCCTCCATATTTGTGGGATCTATCTTGAGCTTCCCTCCACCGATGAGATACCCCAAATACACCAAGTATTGCTGGGCAAACTCACATTTCATGAGATTGGCCAACAATTGGTGCTTCTTCAAGGTCTCTAACACTTGCATAAGATATGATATGTGCTCCTCCTAGGTAGCACTATAAACTAGTATATCATCCAAATAGACAATAAAAAATAATATAGATAAAGGTGTAAAACATCATTCCTTAGTCTCATAAATGTAGCCAGTGCGTTTCATAAACTGAATGGCATAACCAACCACTCATACAAATCTTTCCTTGTCTTGAAGGTGCTCTTCCATGTATCTTGTTCATTGACTCATACATAGTGATATCATGATTTCAAATCTATCTTAGTGAAGTGTTTGGCATGCTAGAGTTGGTCCAACAGATCATTGATCCTTGACAAAGGGTATCAATTCTTCAATGTAATCTTGTATAATTCCATATAATCGATACACATTCTCCAAATCTCATCATTCTTGGGAAAAATTATGATGGGTGACCCACAGGTGAGATACTTGATCGAATCACACCCCGCTTCAATGACTGTTGCAATTGATTCTTCACTTCATTCACTTCTAGAATGGACTATTTATATATCCCAATATTTGGCAAGGGGGAGTCTCGTAATAATTGGATTTCATGCTCCACTTCCCTCTTAGGTGGTAGACCTTTAGGCTTATTGAACACTCCTATGTATTCATGTAGAAAATCCTCTAACTGATGTTTCTTCTCTTTAGTACAACCTTATAGGGATTCCTTCACTCTTATTGACTCATCATCATATTTATTTTCTCTTAAGAAAAGAAAAACATATTTCTTGCTAGAACTAATCAACTTCTTGGCTTGGTTGGCACTTACCAGTGACATCTTTGACTTTCCTTTATGCATTTTGATGATGTAGGAATTCCCATTCTTGATCAATCAATATTGGTTGTCTCTCTGCATGAATATTGCATCCATCATATACATGTAAGTGCTTCCAAACACTACATCAAGGGGTAATACGCCCAATTCCACTTCATCAATAAACTCATCACTTATTGCAATTTTAATCTTATATTGTTTTGTTACCTTTATCTTTGCATCCTTGTTTATCCAACCCAATGGATATGGGATAGGATGATTGTGAACCCCCAATCCAATCTTGTTGACCAGATCCATTTCTATGAGATTATCTTATGAACCAGAGTCAAACAAAGCATCTATCTTGGTCTTCTTAACCTGAATATTAATGTGGAAGAGCTTTGTCATCACCTTCTCTTCCTGGTGATGAAGGATAATCAGATTCACCTCCTTCTACACAAATGTGAAAACAATATTTTCATCCACATCTGAGCTACTTTCAACCTGATTGCTTGAATATATGGCCAAAATATTATTTTTATTTTTGTCCTTCTTGCGGTTCTTCAGTTTCAACTCTGAATGTAGTTTCCAACATTTTTCCTTGTTGTGGCCATCAATGTTGCAATGATTTTAATTGTTTTTGGGATATTTGTAATGATGTTCAATCGCTGATATATTCTTATATTTTCCCCCTTTCCACTTCTTCTTCCCCTCCTTGGAAGCTTCCTCGTGTTCTTTTTTCTTCGAACCACTTGGATGCCCCTTCTTTTGGCTATGTTTCCCAAGTTATATGCATGTACAAATACCTCATCCATTGTTCTTAGATTGAAGAGAATCATCTTATTTCTTAGATGATTGTGTAAACCCCCTAGATACTTTAGGAATACATCTGGGTTCTTGGGAGATATACCCAACACGATGGCCATCTTTCTGAACTTAGTGGTGCATTCTTGTACACTTTTCTCTTGCATTTTCCCGAAGTAGTGCCACTAGATCCATTGGTCCTGTACATACTCGATAAGGTAGAATTGGGACTTGATGAGTGTTTTTAAGTCCTCCCACCTAGTTATTAGTAGATCACCCACAACCTAATTGTTTATGTATGGCTTTCCCACTAGGTTAAAGTATGGCCCTCTAACTTCAATCTAGCAAATGAAATCTTATGCTCTTTTTCTATATGGTGAACGCTAAAATAAAATTCTAGTTGTTGCAACCATTGATTCAATTTTAATGCATCGATCTCACCTTGGTATGGATTTATGTCCACTTTCACTTCCATCTTGAATAGGAATTGTGAAGGGTTCACGACACTCGAACTTGGCTACTCTTTCCTGGATTATTTTCGTGACTCCTTTCCCGAGTCTTTCTAATCTCCCAATTTCCCCTCTCATCTGATATTTGAGTTAGAGTATCCATCATCTCCGAACGGTCTAAGATTTCTTACTAGAGCCTACATGAGGAGGTTCATATTGCGACTAATGTCAGCAAATTTCTCTTCCAACCTCTAAAATCTCTCTTCTACAGGATCTCAAGGGTTGTTATGAATAGACTCATCTTCCATGGCTAGGGTTTCTATGAGTTCTCTTTAAGACGATTCTTGTATCCTACAATTTCCCACAAATACCCAAAATAAAAACCTACTCTGATACCAATATGATCTGTCAACTACCGTGGATATCCCACTGAAATAGTTTGTGACAACAGATTTGATAAATAAAACTTAAATCTACACTATGAAGGTTAAATTCCTTTAGATTCTAGAATATTTAGTTGTTGGTTTTCTGCTTATGCATGAAATAGATAAAATGTGGAAAATAGAGAACAGTAAAATAAAATCACACACCATCCACAAGACAACACAAATGTTTTCTCTACGAAACCCTTACAGGAGAAAACCCAGCTAGAAGGTGAGGTTGTTTTTGTCTCTTTTCTTTGATATGGAAATAATGCAATTACAAAGGAGAAGGCACTATCCATGGAGTTACCGGAGACCCGTGGCCTATTAGGATGCTACAAAAAATTAACCCCATTTGTTATTTTCTCTAATTCCCCACTCCCAATTGTTCTACTCTGCAATGGAACAAAATACAATAACATAGAATGTAAACCCTTGTCCTCCTAGTGGCCCAATATTTAACATAGCTTGATAGCCATCTAGGAGTAGGATTTTGACTTCCTCAACCCTCAATTATGGTAGGGTTTTGAACCATATAGAATATTCTTGAAATTCCTCACATGGATATCCTCATATGCATGAGTAATGGGGGGTGACGTGGCATCCTCTCATACTATGGTGATCAATTTGATAGGTCAACTTGCATGAGGAATAATGTTTGTAGACGAACTCTGATTGATGCACAGTTTGAACCATTAGA
The DNA here is from genome assembly GCA_009831015.1 of Picea engelmannii. Classification (NCBI taxonomy): domain Eukaryota; kingdom Viridiplantae; phylum Streptophyta; class Pinopsida; order Pinales; family Pinaceae; genus Picea; species Picea engelmannii. Next base: position 459,338 of record ML793107.1, read on the forward strand.
AAGGTATTGGAGTCTAGAACATTGTCAAAGGGGTTGTTATAGGTGTCAGACAACAAAACCCCCAAAAATGAAGTTTAATATCTCAAAATGGCTCCAGAATGTTCCAAACCCTGATTTTCCAAACTGGAACCTACCACTAAAATGACCCTGCAAGCTAATTCCTCCAAATTTTTCCACTCTGAAAGCATCGAGATAGATGAAAAATAATATAGTGATCCAATCCGAATGATTTGTCCCATGGGGTTCTACATCATCAAATTGTTTTATCAATTCTTCTTCTATTGAGTAAGGAGACTCTTCATGGAAAGCTAAACTTTTATTTTCCTAATCCTCATTTTCACGAAACAACCTTTTTGGTTGTCCTTCTAAGATTTCATAATCCACCATCGGGAAAATATATTGGTCAAAACCCATATCCCTCATGAATGCATTTGAAATAAGACCAATACATTGAGTTGCAACACCATTTCGATTGGAAGTAGTGAAAATGATAACATTGGCTCCTAATCGCATTGTACCTATCTTGAAACTATTTCCATATTTCCCACGTGTAGAACTTTTCAAGGAGAAACCAAAAGAGACACATTGTCTCAAGACTAGATCCATTCCTCCTCCATTGTCTTGAATTAGTAATGCTGGACAATTATCACATGGGTTAGTTATTTTTTTAATTGCAACAATTGTGGTTCCATTTTCTCTCTCATCCATTGCATTATCCAACAACTCCACTCTATCTCCTAGAGCCCATTGATGAGAGGTAGAATTAGTTTCAAGGTACAAGGAACTCACTAAAATAATATCATTGGTTGGTTATTCATTTTTAACCGAAGATGGTGGTTTATCACTGTTCCAATATTTCCAAAATTCACTATGCCCAAAGGGTGAAGGGATATCAGAGGACTCATGGGCATGTTGTAATATTTGGAGTGTTGGATCTGACTAGTTGGTTGGGCCATGCCTTGCATGAGTCATGACTTGTACGGTTGGGAAATCCTCTTATTTCTTGCTAAGATTTGAGGATATTGTTTCCAATAAATGAAGGTACTGCTTCTCCTCCAACTTCTCATTTTATTCATCCTTGACTTCCCAATTTTTAGTGATGTCCTCGAGAGGCGCTAGGTGATCTTCTTCGAACTTATGTAACTCTAGCTTGAACCTTATTGGATGTCCAGTGATTGGTTGCATTGAAACTGAGTGTGGTTGGTTGTCRTTATTTTCATCAACATTTACCCCATTGAAAGTGCCATTTACAACTAGGGGCGTGCATACCTCAATTGGATCAATTTCCTTAGGGAGAGGTTCRATTTCAATGCGTTTCTCATATTTATATTTTTCAAATATTTTATCTATAGAATTTTCCATGGTATCAATGATTTTAATCTTCATTTGGTCAAAAATGGCATTTATAGTCTCTCTAGTTGTATCCATGATACATTAAAAAAAAATACAAATGATATGTAAATTCATTTTTACTAGTTCAATAAAATAAATTTTCACCTACTCAACAATTTTTTTTATGGACTATTAACAAATTTTTACGAAGTTGTATTAACAAATACCATGGGCTCTATTGTGTATTTTTCAAATGTCATGTATTTTAATTAACATATGAGCTTTCATTATTATTATTATTATTTATTATACTTCTATATTTATTTTATKTATTATTACTACTTAGCTTTARAYCTTATTTATATAAGGTTTAGTGCATTGATTTTAGTGATAGTACACTGATTTGACACATTTCAATGTTAAAATACTTCAATATGAACATTATATGATGATAGTTAACCTCTTCATTATATATATATATATATAGAGAGAGAGAGAGAGAGAGAGAGAGAGAGAGAGAGAGAGAGAGAGTTGAAACATTTATGATGCCTATTGTTAATTATGAGGGAGATTTGTAATTATTTTTGTGTTCAACACATAGTTGACATGTGACAGACACATATAACTTTTATGATATAGTGCACAATGATTTAGTCTATTGATTTGAGTGATAGTACATTTCAAAATGAACAAGTTGCATTTATTTAAATAACTATTTAGTAAAGGTGTCAATAATAGTATGCTAAAGGTGGGATTGAGTTAAATTACATATAGCGATATTAAACAACATGGAATAAATTGCAAATAGAAAGAAGAGAAATATGATGTTATGACAATCCATATAATTAAACAAAAATTATATATATATATATATATATATATAGAGAGAGAGAGAGAGAGAGAGAGAGAGAGAGAGAGAGTTGTTAGACGTAAATATACGATGAGCATATATTTCATCCAACTCACTTCTAATTTTTTAAGCAATTGCATGCGAGTACAACTAGCATAGTTCCATATTAAGTCCTCACCCTCTAAATGCAAAACTTTTCTCAATTTTTTTTAATATAAAAAATGTTTTCACCACAAACAATCAACAATGTAAAATAGAATCAAAGTTAAAATAGAGCTATACTAATTTATTATAGTATATAAGTATTGGTTCAACAGTCTGTGATTGAACCAATCATAGATAAATATATTATAATTGTAAAAATAATTAAAAAAGAAATAGTTATAATTTGTGTTCTCACATCACACAGACAATCTTTCTTTATGTTGATTTGCTACCAAATATTACACACACCGATAATATTTATTTTTGTTGATTTGATACAAAATCTTATTAGTCCCTGCCCTTCCAGCTAAGGGACCATTAGTAATTGATTTTCACTCTTCTTATTAACTTGACACTAAAACCAATGAATTATTATTGTTTTAACAAAAAACATTTGAATATCATACAATGTTTTTATAACATAACCTAAGTTTTCATTTGGACATCTTATTTGGCCTCTTCTCGAGGAACATGGAGAAGATACATTGGTTTAAATAAAAGATTTGCATCTTCAACTTTCCCACATGAAGTAATGCTAGAATTAAGTCTAGCATTACTTCTTAACATTAAATGTTTGAGCATGGTCCATAGTGCATAGCGAAATTGCTATTGACTTTATCGGCTGCCACATAGACTACCATGCAATCGTGTGTGCCTACACGAGTGTGCTCCTGCTCATTCCTCTTCATGTGTGCCTACACAAGTGTGCCCCTGCTCATTCCTCTTCATGTGTGCCTACATGAGTGTGCTCCTACTCATTCCTCTTCATGTGTGCCTACACAAGTGTGCCCCTGCTCATTCCTCTTCGTGTGTGCCTACACGAGTGTGCTCCTGCTCAATCCTCTTTGTTACTTGCATAATTTCATACATGTTCTTTAACTCAGCCATATACACAGAGCACAAAATATGTCCTCTCCAATATGCCCATGAAATTTATGCAATAGTCGACCGCATCTGGTATCTATCCTTCCTAGTGAAGACCTGATGCATACTGAATCACTTGCCTTTCGTTCTACCTGATGCTTGATCTTTCTACCTGACACCTGAACTAGAGATTTGAGGGTTCTCTACTTTTCTTATTTGGGGATAAGATATATTCCATGGCTCATGCATGGTGCGGTAAAAGGGAGATCAACTACCTACTTTCCCTATTAATTGATGTAGCTACCATATTGATCGATGCATCTAGCCAGTAAGTCTGCAAAATAAGCAATATTTTTCAAAATCCCTGTTGTATGTAAGTTCATAATAATATTCAAAGGATGTATGTAATATTTTGAAAAAAATGATATCGAAGTTCGTATTTGATTCAGAAGAAACACTTACCAGATTGTAGTTGGCACTGTGATATATGTCATGCCCAATAATAGTTACAACTTCCTAGGTGGCACCTTGCTTCCCAGAATGACGGGTAGGTACCACTAAGAGAGATTATTTGATTCACTAAGAGTGAGGTGTGGTTGGAGGGACTCAATCCCCTATCTGCTTTCATCTAGCCAAACACCTTCGCTCAGAGAGAGATCGGACATCCCAACTCGACTAAGCACAGAACTAGCTCCCTGTGCTACCCATCAAAAACAATAGTTCTATTATTTTTAAAAGAGAGAGCACCTTTGAAATAGTTTAGGCAGGTCATATACTATGAGTCAGATACTACAGGTCAAACTTATAGGTCAAAAGAAATGCTGGTGAAATGAAATGCTATTCTAGTTCTTCCAGGTTTCTTGTCTGAGCTCACCTAGGTATGGGAAAGAGGGCTAGTTGTTGTAGGTGAATCCCCCTGCAGATAAGTGGATTCCCTCTTGGTATCTAGACTCCTAAGGCCAAGACAAAAAGTGTTTAACATGGACACTGAGTTCCTTTTAGATCTAATCAAGATAATAAATGAAAGAGAAGGAGAAAGATATGTACCTTGTTAGCGACGTTTGTCCTTGCAAAGTGTTGGTTGAGCTTCGATCTTCAGCTCCCTGATAGGTCTTGTAAAATAAACAAAGATACAATGGACTTCCTACTCTACTGATATTAGCTCAATCATAGATCCATCTACTGCAAACAAAATCATATGGAACAAGCACAAGTTTGAAAGAAACAAGCCAGGCATTGATTATTAATGAGAACAAGTAAAAGTACTTACAATCCTTTGAATGAAGGTGCAACAGCATCTTCTAGTTCTCCTTGTCCAAACCCCTTTGCTCAAATAATCTCCACTGATTGCTTTGATGAAATATCACTCACGAGATCATAAGTTTGATGGAATTCTCAATCTGCATTATACCTTTCACCATGAGAAGGCCTCCTTATATAACCTTGGAGAGGTCCAACCACTTGATAGATATTTGGGATAAGTTGAGGATTCCTCTCCTTTAGTTGAGGATCTTCCCTAAGATCATGCCTTGACCAGCTATTCGAATCCAACCACCTTTAAGAATTGAGGGATTGTTCCTTGATTGGCCTCAACAAACCCAAAATTTTCTAAAAAAAGGGTAGCGCTCCCCCAAAGGGGTGCACAGGGTGCTCAAACACTCCCCCAAAGAGGTTCAGGGAGCGCAAGTTGTTATCGGACTAATCAGTAGGTGCAGACACTAACAGATCTCCCTAGATCCACCTGGATCTAGAACAAAACAGGACAGGACATGACTCTTTCCCTAAGTTATGACCATTGAATTAGATAATAAGGAGGAACAAGTGACATACCTTTGTGTCGCTTCCTAGGGTCTCTGTTGCTCCCGATTCGCTCCGATGCTCTCGTGAGGTCGAGACCAAGACAACACAAACCAACCAAAGTGAAGATAGCAAAATGTATTCAATCATCAACTTATGTGTATGATCAAGGAATTATACAATAAAGTAAGAATGACTTTATGGGAAAAGGACATGTCGTTGTATCATATTAATCGAAAGTAGAAGATACAACCTAATCGCCTTGATGTCACAAGCTTCCTTTCGGTGACTCTTGGTTCCAACACATAGACTTGCTATGTCCTTGTATGAAGAAGATCCAATTTCTCTTGATAGACCTACTAGAGTCTCCAAGCTTCTGTCCAAACTGGGTTCTCCACACAATTCCTTCACCAATTCTCCAATTAATCTTGCTTAACCTTTTCCATGAGAATCCTATCAATATATAGGAGAGGATGAGATGGTTA
>ML793107.1:501993-513657 GCA_009831015.1 Picea engelmannii
CACATTTATTTATGTCTATTTATTAAAAAAATCGATATCGTATCCTCGATATTGTGACATCATTAAAATGCACTTAAAATGGTGGTGATGGGATTATAATCGAAATTATAGTGTGTCTTCTTCAAAGTTATTTGTCTAAGCACATCTATTTATGTCTATTTATATAGACGTGTATATTAAAAGTTCTTCAATGCACTGCCTTAGAGTAGGATTTTCCATGTTAGACCCTGAGAGCCCATTTCATTTAGTAAAATAGAAACCAACCATCGAATATATCCAATATTTCCTTTCTGGAGTATTTCAATTTCAGACACTTGGATCCATCTGGCACATGTCCTCACATCTAAAGGAAGGGATCCATTAACTGTGCATGTTTTCCAATGACAGTAATCATCACAGCAGTGATCATTGTATCCTTACATTATGCTGATTTGACACATTTCAATGTTAAAATACTTCAATATGAGCATTATATGATGATGGTTAACCTCTTCATTATATATATATATATATATATCGAGAGAGAGAGAGAGTAACCGAAAGTAAAAAAAAAAAGTTATACTTGAAACATTTGTGATGCCTATTGTTAAGTATGAAGGAGATTTATAATTCTTTTTGTGTTCAACACATAGTTGACATGTGACACACATATAACGTTTATGAAATAGTGCACAATGATTTAGTCTATTGATTTGAGTGATAGTACATTTCAAAATGAACAAGTTGCATTTAGTTAAATAACTATTTAGTAAAGGTATCAATAATAGTATGCTAAAGGTGGGATTGAGTTACATTACATATAGCGATATTAAACAACATGGAATAAATTGCAAATAGAAATAAGAGAAATATAATGTTATGACAATCCATATAATAAAAGGAAAATAATATATATATATATATATATATATATATATATATATATTGTTAGACGTAAATATATGATGATCATATATTTCATCCAACTCACTTCTAAGTTTTTAAGCAATAGCATGCGAGTACAACAAGCATAGTTCCATCTTAAGTCGTCAACACTTTTCTCAATTTTTTTTAATATTAAGAAGGTTTTCACCACTCACAATCAACAATGTAAAATAGAATCAGAGTTAAGATAGAGCTATACTAATTTATTATAGTATATAATTATTAGTTCAACAGTCTGTGATTGAACCAATCATAGATAAATATATTCTAATTGTAAAAATAATTAAAAAAAAATAGTTATAATTTTTTTTCTCACATCACACAAACAATCTTTCTTTATGTTGATTTGCTACCAAATCTTACATCACAAAGATAATATTTATTTAGGTTGATTTGCTACCAAATCTTATTAGTCCCTGCCCTTCCAGTTGAGGGACTATTAGTAATCGATTTTCACTCTTCTTATTAACTTGACACTAAAACCAATGAATTATTATTGTTTTAACCAAAGTTTTTTGAATATCATACAATTTTGTTTATAACATAACCTAAGTTTTCATTTGGACATCGTATTTGGCCTCTTCCCGAGGCACAAGGAGAAGATACCTTAGTATACTTGGAGAAGATACCATGGTTTAAAGAATAGATTTGCATCTTCAACTTTCCCACACGAAGTAATGCTAGAATTGAGTCTAGAATTACTTCTTAACATTAAATGTTTGAGCATGGTCCATAGTGCATAGATAAATTTCTATTGACTTTATCGGTTGCCACATAGACTACCATGCAATCGTGTGTGCCTACATGAGTGTTCTCCTGCTCATTCCTCTTCGTGTGTGCCTACACGAGTGTGCTCCTAATGATTCCTCTTCGTTACCTGCATAATTTCATACATGTTCTTTACCTCAACCATATACATACAGTTCAAAATATGTCCTCTCCAATATCCCCATGAAATTTATGCAACAACTGACTGAATCTGGTATCTATCCTTCCTAGCTAAGACTCGATGCATGCTGAATTGCTTGCCTTTCTTTCTACCTAATGCCTGAACTAGAGATTTGAGGGTTCTCTACTTTTCTTATTTCGGGATAGGAGATATTCCATGGCTCATGAATGATGTGGTCCAAGGGAGATCAACTACCCACCTCCCCTATTGATCGATGTAGCTACCCTATTGATCGATGCAACTAACGAGTAAGTTTGCAAAGTAAGCAATATTATGAAAAATTCCTATTCTATGTAAGTTCATAATAATGTTCAAAGGATGTAAGTAATATTTTTTTTAAATGATATCGAAGTGCGCTTTTTTGTTTGTTTTGTATTTGATTTAGAAGAAATACTTACCAGATTGCAGTTGGCACTATGATATATGTCATGCCCAATACTAGTTGCATCTTCCCGAGTGGCACCTTGCTTCCCAGAATGACTGGTAGGTACTGCTAAGAGAGAGTCTTTGATTCTCTAAGAGTGAGGTGTCGTTGGAGGGAATCAATCCCCTATCGGATTTCGTCCAGCCAAACACCTCCGCTTAGAGAGAGATCAGACATCCCAACTCTACTGAGAACATAAATAGCTCCCTGTGCTCCCCATAAAAAACAATAGTTCTTTTCTTTTTAAAAGAGAGAGAGCCTTTGAAATAGTTTAGGTAGGTCAAATACTACTTGTCAGATACTACAGGTCAAACTTACGGGTCAAAATAAATGCGGGCGAAATGAAATGCTATTCTAGTTCTTTAGGGTTTCGTGTCCATGCTCACCTAGGTATGGGCAGGAGGGCTGGATATTTGCCAAACCTTCCTGTAGGCGTTGTTTGTTCTGTATAGAGGTTAGGGTCGGCTGGTTCTCAACAAGGAGCTGGTCTCAATCCCTTCCATGTCGATCTATAGGTATTTAATACCTCACTTCTACATGCATGGGAGTTATAGATATGGTTATGTGGTCCTTCATTCGAGAATAGAGACAGACATTGGATACCTTCATGGGCTCCATGGATCTGTTTTTGGGGTTGTGAAGGATCCGGCCCGATAGGAGAAGAATGATGATTCCCCTTCTCACAGACAGTCCAATCAAATTCCTTGTCCCTTTCGTTGTTATAGCAAGATTTGCCTCACCATTGCTATCTTGCATAGAGGGACTTTTTATGTTTCCCTATGTAGAATTTTCATCCCTTTTTGATGAATCTAGAGATAAAAATACATATTTTTCCACATATACGTGCCTTATCTACTATACAACATGAGTATACACAGGCTGCTCCACTACAGCCTGCGTACATTAGGATTTGTGCCAGAAAATACAAAAATGAAGTCGGGTTTCCATGTCACGATAGGAGATCTCTTATCCTTGGCCTTCCATATACTGGAAACGTTCCGACTCGGCTCTTCGGTTGAATTTTGAAGGCTATAAGAGCATAATTCCAAGTTATGGAAAAAAGGAGAAAGCATTCAACTTTGAGAGCTAAGTTACTCTGGAGAGATTACTTCATATTGAGTCTGCATCCATTTGTCCCTCAAGTCTGAACACAGTGTTCAGCCCCCAAGCTCTTTCCCTATTGTTAAGAGAACCTCATTGTCTCTTTTCTATGAGCTTTCCTTTGTTGGAGGATTGAAGTGGTGGAGACCTAGTTGGAAGGAACTTGGTTTCTTGGTTCCGAACTGTGCTGACACAAAAGTCTATAATGTTTTCACTTCTGTTGATCATTTATTAATAGAAATACTCATTTCCCATCCTATTGGTATCGTGCAAATATATGATTATTATCCATGGGTATGTTTGTAATGTTTATTAATGGATTATGCTATCCAATGTGCTAACCCCTTTATATTATCACTATATACTTGCTCTGCTTGTTTGTTGAGAACTTGTTGCAGGTATAAAGCTTTGGGTCAAAGTGCTTAGTTGTGTCACATATCCAACCTCTATTCATCATATAGGAGAAGACTCTCTTACCTCTGCTAGTCATGACGAGAGCATGTCACCATTCGTTGTAAACAACGCTGGGGGCATCGAGAAGCCTAGATGTAATCCTAAATTCCTTTGCAAGACTTGTGAAGGAAGTCACCTTACGTGTTTATGTTTGGCTACTACTGACATACCAGAAGCATGGATCTCTCCCAAGGGCCCATCATATTCTGAGACATCTGTGGTTTCCCCGCACCCTGTACCTCCTTCGATCGACACAGTGCTTTCTTCTCCTGACCTCACCCCCGTTGTCGAGGGTGATGTGTCCCCTATCCCTGTTATCATACATCCTCTTTAACCTAGAATTGAAGAGGGGGTCATACCATTGCAATCTCTGGTCAATCCCACTCTCCTTGTAGAGGGCAATGCAACCTTCAGTCATGTCATCAACATTCCTGATCCTACTCCTTCTGAACGAGAGAGATTTATTCTTCCTTGGAATTCTTTCCCTCCAAGTCCTGACAAGGTTCCCTTCGATTGGGACGACCTGATGGGGCATCCCATACCCCCACCTATGTCTTTTCCATTAAGAGACATTATTCGAGCCATCATGGAGACTATATACTCTGTTAGCACTTTCTCCTCCTCAACTTGGAGAGATTTGGGATTTCCCAATCTTTTGTCAGCTATCCGTAAGATACTGACCTTCCGCAGAAGACCGGTATGGGAGCCTTGGCCTCCCCCTTTACATGTTGATTAGAACAGCATAAACGACTCTTAGTTAATCTATTTTCCGATTCATCTAAAAACTGAAAATATTGCCGAGTGATTTGTCCCTTTCACACTCATCAAATTGGATTTGAAAGGTCGTGAGTCTTAGTTAAGCTCTTTTCCGACTCGTTACTGAAAATAGAAAAGATCGTTGAGTGAACTTATCTTTTTCACACTCGTAAATTGGATTTGAAAATACGTATATTTGGCACAAGTTTATCCCTTTTTCACACCAAGTAGACTAAGATACATAAAAAATGACATTTTTTGGCATTACGTTGTGATTGCATCTCATGCCCTCACTTGCAGTATTGAGCCTGTAGTCGGTTCTCGCTTTGTGTTATAAACCATTGCCTAAGCAGTTTTTGCATCCTCAACCAAGTAGAGCCTTGTTTGTATCCTTCGCAATTTGACACCCTATACCCTGGAGGGAACATCACCCCGAGTGTCCATCTCCCACATGCATTTCCTTGCATTGAGCATAGGTACGTTCCACTGCTGGAACTAGTTTTGCTTACTTGCGACACTCGTTTCCTCCTCTGTATCATAGCATTCATTTGTTATGAAAAACAAAAAAAGACAAGCAAGAAGGGAGTACTATATTATAATTGGCAGCAGTCGTGTCGCCTTTGAACAGAGCACAAAGTTATTGAGTCCTTGTGTTATCATAATTTTGGTTTTAGCATGGCCTTAGGAAGTTGATCTCGTTACAGAGTTTTCTCTACCGACTGGTTACTCTTCCAGTCCCTATAGAGAACATTATTTATGCCTCCTACATCTAATAGTTACATCATTAAGTCTATGCTGCCGAAGTCTACCACATGTCTCATGCTCTTGTTCAAAGGAAGTCTATCAACATGTGTCATCCATTCCTCAGAACTCTTGACTTTGCATGTTGGCCATACCCTCAATTTGTCTCAAAAGGACATTAAACTATGGTCTTATCATGCACCCTGGCCCTACTTTCATTATTGGTAGGTAACCTTGAACTCAACAATCGATATTTCATCATTGATCATTGACTGGGTGGTTTCCCTTGTGTTCAACGACAAGACATCTATTCACACTTTGGGATTTGTGTAGTGTCTTCGATTCCATTAGCATTATTGGTGGTTTCCTCGCCTTTGTCAGCAGTTTTCATCATTGGTTGCTACTAAGAGGGTCTTTTTCATGTACCTCTTTCATTTGGCACATGCTAAAGACGTACAGGGTCATTGGTTCGTGAACATGTTATTCACCAAATTATGAAGCTCTTACTTTGTTTCTCGTGCTGAATGATGAGAGATGCCTTAATGCTCTCCTTTCAGCGGGTCTTTGTCCATCAACTTCAACTCATTTATTCTAGATATGGGACCTAGAGTTTTATGAGTACTTTGAGGCTTGCAGTCATTAGTGGTAGGCTCTCTCACCATTGACAGATGGGAATACATCAATGTAACATGATCAATGGATTCCTCAGGTGTTCGACACCGACTCCTTTATTCACACTTGTAGGAATATGCTCAGTGCCTTGATACCTACTTTCATTATTGGTAGGTTGTCTCACATTTGTTAACAGTATACCTCAATGACCGGTAATCAAACGATGTCTCATTGTGTTCAACCTCAACTCCTTTATTCACATGATGTAGATTTTCACCTTTGGCGGAAGTGTAGAAGACTTGAAGACACGCAGCTTTCCTGAGCTGCTTCTTCCCTTTCATTGGACCAACACCTATTTGACTTTAGTAATCATGGGACATCAGATTATACTCCATTGTATACAGATATCTTCAGATTGGTTTTGAGACTGGTTCTACTGGGCCTTGTTCGTGATTATGACAACTTTTGGCATATAACCACATTTGTATTTTCATATTCATGGCCACAAACACTTATTTGGTATATTTTCCACATGGATCTACATTGTATTCTATTAGCAACCATGTATGTAAAGTCAATACAGAATGTAATGAGCAAATAGTCTTTCCAGCTGGGTTTACACCACTCCACTTTTGGGTTATTTATAATGTATTTCGGCCATTGCAGACACTCCTCTGATCTCACACATTAGGGGGCATCTGTTATAGCAAGAATTGCCTCACCATTGCTATCTTGCACAAAGGGCCTTTTTCCATTTCCCTATGCAGACTTGTCATTCATTTTTGATGAATCCAGAGCTAAAAATACATATTTTTCCACATATACATGCCCTATCTAATATACAACATGCACATATGTAGGATGATCCACTACAACCCGCGTACATTGGGATTTGTGCCAAAAAATACAAAAATTTAGTCAGGTTTCCATGTCACGACAGGAAATCTCTGATCCTTGGCCTTCCATATACTGGAAATGTTCTGACTCGGCCCTTCAGTTGCATTTTGAAGGCTATAAGAGAACAATTCTGAGCTATGGAAAAAATGAGAAAGCATTCAACTTTGAGGGAAAAGTTACTATGGAGAAATTACTTCATATTGAGTCTACATCCCTTTGTCCCTCAAGTCTAGGCATAGTTTTCATCCCCCAATCTCTTTCCCTATTGTTGAGAGAATCTCATTGTCTCTTTTCTATGAGCTTGCCTTTGGTGAAGGATTGAAGTGGTGGAGACCCAGTTGGAAGGAACTTGGTTTCTTGGTTCTGAACCATGCTGACACGGAAGTCTATAATGTTTTCACTTCTGTTAATCATTTATTAATAGAAATACTCCTTTCCCATCCTATTGGTATCGTGAAAATATATGATTATTACCCATGGGCATGTTTGTAAGGTTTATTAATGGATTATGCTATCTAATGTGCTAACCCATTTATATTATCACTATATACTTGCTCTGCTTGTTTGTTGAGAACTTGTTGCAGGTATAAAGCTTTGGGTCAAAGTTCTCAATGGTGGAACATCATCAAACATTGGAACGAGGTAGGATTCTTTCTTCTCTCACTTACACATTCGTTTATATAACATATGTTGGAATTGAGTAGATTTCTGCAGTAATACCTATATGTTGTGGTTTACCCTAGCCATAGAGATTTTTTCCCTCGTAACATGTGTAGAGTGCTTACTGCTTCTCCTATTGAATAGTTAGCCATCGATAGAGGTTGAAGATATAGATCCGCTAAGAGAGCTCCCTTTGCAATATTAACTCCAGTAGATAGGAAGTACCTTTCACATTCACCCACTAAAGATATGCTACACCATGGCAAAGAAACCAACAACCCATCTCAATTTTACCGCTAGCTTAGTTTCGATAAGTCAAGCCACTAATAGCCCGACCACACTTTGCCCAGATGCTCTTCCCACCAACAACAAAATAAAACAGATCCTGTTAGAAGCCTGCACCTAAAAAACGTTTTTACATCCCTTTGTTCAGTTTAAGATCGATTTTATGTAGGCAACAAAGATAGCAGGGGAAGCACCACAATAGTTAATATTCCCTCTGATAATCATGGTTGTAAATGAAATAAGTGAGGAGTTTCATAAATGATGGCAGAAGGAGGGCACTAGCTCTGACAATTCATTAACACTCTGCAATGGTAGTTATTCTTGATCTGTGCACATATCGAAGACATAGTAATTTGCGTTGAGTAAGGAAGTTACAAGCAGTGTAACATGCAATGACTTACTCATCTTTTACCGAAAAATTTGTGATTCACCCTTACATGCGTGATGATCTCATTGCAAGTTATGCATGTTTATTTATGTCTATTTATTAAAAAAATCGATATCATAGCCTCGATATTGTGACATCATTAAAATGCACTTAAAATGGCAATAATGGGATTATAATCAAAATTATAGTGCGTCTTCTTCAAATTTCTTTGTCTAATCACATCTATTTATGTCTATTTATATAGACATGTATAATAAAAGTTCTTCAATGCACTGCCTCCGAGCATAATTTTCCATGTTAGACATTGAGAGCCCATTTCATTTAGTAAAACAGAAACCACCCATCGACTATATCCAATATTTCCATTATAGAGTATTTCAATTTCAGACACTTGGATCCATCTGGAACATGTCCTCACATATGAAGGGAGGTATCCATTAATTGTTCATGTTTTACAATGGAAGCAATCATTGCAACAATGATCATTGTATCTTTACATTCCAAAATGGTTGCATGTTTTCCAATGATAGTAATTATTGCAGTAGTGATCATTGTATCTTTACATTCCACTGATTTGACACATTTCAATGTTAAAATACTTCAATATGATCATTATATGATGATGGTTAACCTCTTCATTATATATATAGAGTAACTAAAAGTAAAAAAAAAGTTATAGTTGAAACATTTGGGATGCCTATTGTTTTTTGTTTGTTTGCTAGTTTGTCAGTGACCTGTGGGACTAGCCTGTAGATGAGAAATTGTGACTCAGGGGCATATAAGCCATCAAAATCACCTAGAGATCACACCCAACATGAGCCACACCAACCATTAACATGGCTGGATTTTTGTCCCCGCACGTTTTGAACCGGCGACTTTAACATCGCGGAGTGCCTTAACAACACACTCTGTCACCGACTATCCTACCCCTCAGGGAATTGTGATGCCTATTGTTAAGTATGAGGGATATTTGTAATTCTTTTTGTGTTCAACACATAGTTGACATGTGACACACACATATAACTTTTATGATAGAGTGCACAATTATTTAGTCTATTGATTTGAGTGATAATACATTTCAGAATGAACAAGTTGCATTTATTTAAATAACTATTTAGTAAAGGTATCAATAATAATATGCTAAAGGTGGGATTGAGTTACATTACATATAGTGATATTAAACAACATGGAATATATTTCAAATAGAAATAGGAGAAATATAATGTTATGAAAATCCAGATAATAAATGGAAAATAATATATATATATATATATATATATATATATATATATATAGAGAGAGAGAGAGAGAGAGAGAGAGAGAGAGAGTATATTGTTAGACGTAAATATATGACAAGCATATATTTCATCCAACTCAATTCTAATTTTTTAAGCAATTGCATGCAAGTAGAACAAGCATAGTTCCATCTTAAGTCCTCACCCTCTAAATGAAAAACTTTTATCAAATTTTTCTTAATATAAAAAATGTTTTCACCACTCACAATCGACAACGTAAAATAGAATCAGAGTTAAGATAGAGCTATACTAATTTAATATAGTATATAATTATTGGTTCAACAGTCTGTGATTGAACCAATCATGGATTGTAACACCCTGTTTCCCCCAGTTTGTAAAAATAACGGAACTGGCCAAGAACTATGGCAAACTCATAAATGTAAATATGTGATGTAAATGGGCCTTGAGGAAAAGGTCAATGAATGTGAATAACATTGTAAATTTTATTGCAGGACTGTAGAGAGGGGATGTGCAGAAAAAGGGACCACGATGGCGGTGGAAGGCACCTGGAAAGGTGGCATTAACTTCCGCCAAGAATTAACACCGTATTTGGACTCCACTGGCCCGGAGAACCAAAAGCGACTTTTTGGCCCCGAATTAAATGTCTCACAGGCTGGTAGGCGGATGACTTAATGAGGGATGGGGAGGTGAACCGCCCATCCGTAGAGCCGTCAGGCCTGACCAGCACGAGGGTAATCATGCCACACACAACCTCGCAAGAGGATAAGGCGTGGGGTAGAAGCGATTGCGGGGCAGACGCGAGGGGAGAACTCTGGAAATAGGCAAAGTGAGTTATAGTAGAGAGGAGGGATTGCAACCTTCACTCCTGGTCACTGGCAAACGGAGACGCAGTCTCACAGCATCGTGGTCTCAGCTCGGGGGTGGCTAGTGGTAAATCCATTGGGAGTCGCTAAGCCTACGGTTGGGTGGAAACGAGCACCCCTCTCAGCAGTTGCACTCACTTCTGGTGTTATTTCCGATAAGTGTTTTGCCTCTGGCTCCTTGAAATATATGTATTCTGATAATTATGCTCATAAGCTGTGAAACTGTGAATGTTTTCATTATAAGAATGTCTGTGTGGTATTTTGATCAGTACTAGTAGTTGTATACACTCATAACAGAAAATCCACGCATGGATTATGTTGATAAATGAATTTAATTATGCATAAGTTGAACCAAGTCAGACTTCCAGTCCATCTCAGGAATTTTTTTCCCCTTATCTATCTCCCGGAATGCCCAGAATAGGTCTCTTCACAAAGATTCCCTCTTTGGAAAGGTTTACCAAGAACTCGGAAAAAGGACTTGAATGTGCAAGTCTTAACAATCCTGTACGAGCAGGAATGGCCCTCTCAAAATCCCGAAGTAGCAGCGTAGGGATAAGCATCGATCAATGGACGAGATCCCGTCGAAAGATCCATGGTCATTCACGACCGTTAGATTGACGAAAGAAAACAAGGGCGTTGCATACCTTGCTCCTTTTCCTCTATCTTCGTGAATAGCGAGGAAATCGGGATCGTAGACCCCCAAGGTCCATGATAACATCTGGACCGTTGATTTTCTTTTCCATGCCCATGAAGTAGTGGGATAGTGCGCAACGTGGGACATATCTGAGCTGTTAGATCTTATCTAGAACAAACCGACAGTCGTTGGATCTGTTAAGAGATGCAGGAGGGTTAAGACCTCGTGAAGAGGAGGTTGAGAGTCTCGACGAGAGGCGTGGCCATCGGGATATTGGCGTTCATGAAATCAGGAGTCACGAAGACATGAGATCGGGAATTTTCATAGTGAAAATTCCGGAATCAATCTGAGCCATCCATCATAGGAGGACACATGGGCAAGATCGGAAGCCCGTCGGCATTTCGGAGATCGAAGGGACAAGATGCTGGAGTATTTCAGCAGCGGAAACTCTGAAATCACGAGAAGCGATCAGGACCGTCCATCTTAGGAGGATGCATGGCGGAAATCAGAGCATTCGGGGAAAGTCCCGAAAGGAAAGTTATCCATCGGGAAATCGGGAATCGTGGAATCGTGATTCCCGTTGACAAGAGTTCGGGATTTTCCAATGTGGAAACCCCGGGATAGATTTGAACCGTCTAATTGACGGAGGCAACATGTCGCAAGATCTCCCATTTCGAGAAATCGGGAATCGCGGAATCGGGATTCCCGTTGACAAGAGTTC
>ML793107.1:520005-606576 GCA_009831015.1 Picea engelmannii
CTCATAACTAAAAATCCACGCATGGCTTATGTTGATAAATGAATTTAATTATGCATAAGTTGAACCAAGTCAGACTTCCAATCCATATCAGGAATTTGTTTCCCCTTATCTATCTCTTGGAATGCCTGGAATAGGTCTCTTCACAGAGATTCCCTCTTTGGAAAGGTTTACCAAGAACCCGGAAAAAGGACTTGAATGTGCAAGTCTTAACAATCCTGTACGAGGAGGAATGGCCCTCTCAAAATCCCGAAGCAACAGCGTAGGGATAAGCATCGATTGACGGACGAGATCCCATCGGAAGATCCATGGTCATTTACGACCATTAGATTGACGAAAGAAAACAAGGGCGTTGCATAACTTGCTCCTTTTCCTCTATCTTCGTGAATAGCGAGGAAATCGGGATTGTAGACCCCCAAGGTCCACGAGAACATCTGGACCGTTGATTTTCTTTTCCACGTCCATGAAGTAGTGGGAGAGTGCGCAACGTGGGACAGATCTGAGCCGTTAGATCTTAGCTAGAACAAACCGACAGTCATTGGATCTGTTAAGAGATGCAGGAGGGTTAAGCCCTCGTGAAGAGGAGGTTGAGAGTCCCGACGAGAGGTGTGGCCATCGGGATATCGACGTCCGTGAAATTAGGAGTCACGAAGACATGAGATCGGGAATTTTCATAGTGAAAATTCTAGAATCAATCTAAGCCGTCCATCATAGGAGGACACGTGGGCAAGATCGGAAGCCTGTCGGCATTTCGGAGATCGAAGGGACAAGATGCCGGAGTATTTCAGCAGCGGAAACTCCGAAATCGCGAGAAGCGATCAAGACCATCCATCTTAGGAGGACGCGTGGAGGCAATCGGAGCATTCGGGGAAAGTTTCGAAAGGAAAGTTATCCATCGGGAAATCGGTAATCGCGGAATTGGGATTCCCATTGACAAGAGCTCGGGATTTTCCAATGTGGAAACCCCGGGATAGATTTGAACCGTCCGATTGACGGAGGCCACATGTCGCGAGATCTCCCATTTCGGGAAATCGGGAATCACGGAATCGGGATTCCCGTTGACAAGAGTTCGGGATTTTCCAATGTGGAAACCCCAGGATAGATTTGAACCGTCCGATTGACGAAGGCCACGTGTCGCGAAATCTCCCATTTCGGGAAATCGGGAATCGTGGAATCGGGATTCCCATTGACAAGAGTTTGGGATTTTCCAATGTGGAAACCCTGGGATAGATTTGAACCGTCCGATTGACGGAGGCCACGTGTCGCAAGATCTCCCATTTCGGGAAATCGGGAATCGCGGAATCGGGAATCCCGTGGACAAGAAGTCCATACACTTCGGAATTGCGAAGTCCGGAATCCCGAACAAGTGAAAAGTGTCCATTGTAGGGCCAATTGTTATCATATCGGCATATCGGGATTCGGTGGATCGCGAATCCTGAGGACGAGTACATTTCGGCATTTGAAAGTCCGAAAACCCGACAAGAAATAAGGTTGTGGTCTTGTGAGATAGTGGTCACGTGGGTCAGGAGTTTAGCCAGGAGGGCTAACACGTAAGGGACCATATCGGTGAACTGGCTCATCGGAGATCAGGGATTCAAGAGAACAGGGAACTCTTGACATCGGGGATCATGAAACCCTGAAACCCGAAAGTATATGCATTCCCCGTTGTGGAAAGAGTAGTGGTTGTATGCAAAGGCCGTGACAGGGAAAGAGCTAGCCTGCGCTAAGCCCCGTAGGACTTCGGGAATTCTGATTGTTGAGAAATCAACGAAAAAGTTTGATTTGCGTAGTGGGTATGTGACATAGATAAATATATTCTAATTGTAAAAATAATTTAAAAAAAAATAGTTATAATTTTTGTTCTCACATCACACAGAAAATATTTCTTTATGTTGTTTGCTACCAATTATTACATCACATAGATAGTATTTCTTTATGTTGATTTGCTACCAAATCTTATTAGTCCCTGCCCTTCCTACTGAGGGACTATTAGTAATCGATTTTCACTCTTCTTATTAACTTGACACTAAAACCAATGAATTATTATTGTTTTAACCAAAGTTTTTGGAATATCATACAATTTTGTTTATAACATAACCTAAGTTTTCATTTGGACATCTTGTTTGGCCTCTTCCCTAGGCGCAATGAGAAGATACCTTAGTATAAGGAGAAGATACATTGGTTTAAAGAATAGATTTGCATCTTCGACTTTCCCACATGAAGTAATGCTATAATTGACTCTAGCATTACTTCTCAACATTACATGTTTGAGCATGGTCCATAGTGCATAGAGAAATTGCTATTGACTTTATCGGTTGCCATGTAGACTACCATGAAATCATGTGTTCCTACATGAGTGTGCTCCTACTCATTCCTCTTTGTGTGTGCCTACATGAGTGTGCTCTTGTTCATTCCTCTTTGTTACCTGCATAATTTCACACATGTTCTTTACCTCAGCCATATACACAGAGTGCATAATCTGTCGTCTCCAATATCCCCATGAAAGTTATGCAACAGTCAACTGCATTTGGTATCTATCCTTCCTAGGTAAGACCTGATGCATGTTGAATCACTTGCCTTTCTTTCTACTTGATGCCTGATCTTTCTACCTAATGCCTGAACTAGAGATTTGAGGGTTCTCTACTTTGCTTATTTTGAGATAGGATATATTCCATGGCTCATGCATGATGCGGTGAAAGGGAGATCAACTACCCACCTTCCCTATTGATCGATGTAGCTACCCTATTGATCGATGTAGCCAGCCAGTAAGTCTTCAAAGTAAGCAATATTTTGCAAAATTATTGCTCTATGTATGTTCATAATAATGTTCAAAGGATGTAAGTAATATTTTTCAAAAAATAATATCGAAGTGCGCTTTGTTGTTTGTTTCATATTTGATTCAAAAGAAATACTTACCAGATTGCAGTTGGCACTATGATATATGCCATGCCCAATACTGGTTGCAGCTTCCTGGGTGGTACCTTGCTTCCCAGAATGAAGGGAAGGTGCCGCTAAGAGTGAGGTGTGGTTGGAGGTACTTAATCCCCTATCTTCTTCCATCCAACAAAACGCCTCCACTCAGAGAGAGATCGATCATCCCAACTCGACTGAGCACAGAACTAGCTCCCTGTGCTCCCCATAAAAAAAAATAGTTCTATTCTTTTTAGAAGAGAGAGCACCTTTGAAATAGTTCAGGAAGGTCATATACTACGGGTCAGATACTACAGGTCAAACTTATGGGTCAAAACAAATGCAGGCGAAATGAAATGATATTCTAGTTCTTTAGGGTTTTGTGTCTGCACTCACCTAAGTATGGGAAAGAGGGATGGCTCTTTACCAAAGATGCCTACAGGCGTTGTTTGTTCTATATAGAGGTTAGGGTTGGTTAGTTCTCAACAAGGAGTTGGTCTCAATCCCTTCCCTGTCAGTCTATAGGTATTTAATACCTCCTTTCTACATGCATGGGAGTTATAGATATGGTTATGTGGTTCTTCATCTGGGAATACATACAGACATTAGATCACTGCATTTTCTCCATGGATTTGTTTTTGGGGTTGTGAAGGATCCGACCCGATAGGAGAAGAATTTTGATTCCCCTTCTCATAGATAGTCTAATCAAAGTCCCTGTCCCTTTTGTACAGTGCTTAAATCAGTTCACGATTTGAAAGGAGAAATAATGAAAGTGACTAACTGGCATTTACTGCAGCTTCTATTGAATAATTATCCATCGATAGAGGTTGAATATATAGATCCTCTAAGAGAGTTCCCTTTTCAATATTAACCCAAGTGGATAGGAAGTACATTTCCCATTCACCCGCTAAATATAAGCTACACCTTGGCAACACAACCAACAACCTGTCTCAATGTTACCGCTAGCCTAGCTCTGATCAGTCAAGCCACTAATAGCCCGACCACACCTTGCCCAGATTCTCTTCCCAACAACAACAGAATAAAATAGATCCGGTTAGAATCCTGCACCTAAAAAACGTTTTTACATCCCTTTCTTTGGTTTAAGATCCATTTTATGTAGGCATGAGAGATAACATAGGAAGCACCACAATAGTTAATATTCCCAGTGATAATCATGGTCGCAAATGCAATAAGTGAGGAGTTTCATAAATGATGGAAAAAGGAGGGCACTAACTCTGACAATTCATTAACACTATGCAATGGTAGTTATTCTCGATCTGTGCACATATCGAAGACATAGTAATTTGTGTTGAACAAGGAAGTGACAAGCAATGTAACATGCAATGACTTACTCAGTTTTTACCAAAAAAGTTGTGATGCACCCTTACATGAGTGGTGATCTCATTGCAAGTTATGCACATTTATTTATGTCTATTTATTAAGAAAATCGATATCATAGCCTCGATATTGTGACATCATTAAAATTCACTTAAAATGGTGGTGATGGGATTAGAATCGAAATTATAGTGCATCTTATTCAAAGTTCTTTGTCTAATCACATCTATTTATGTCTATTTATATAGACATGTTTATTAAAATTTCTTCAATGCACTGCCTCAGAGCATGATTTTCCATGTTAGACTCTGAGAGCCCATTTCATTTAGTAAAACATAAACCAACCATCGACTATATCCAATATTTCCATTCTGAAGTATTTCAATTTCAGACACTTGGATCCATCTGGCACATCTCCTCACATCTGAAGGAAGGGATCCATTAACTGTGCATGTTTTCCAATGACAATAATCATTGCAGCAATGATCATTGTATCTTTACATTCCAAAATGGTTGCATGTTTTCCTATGATAGTAATCATTGCAGCAGTGATCATTGTATCTTTACATTCCAAAATGGTTCATTCATTTTTCGCATATCCTATGTCAAATCAACACTAGCCATAAATAATGAGTGTAGCATAGCCAATAGAATTGAAATTGCCTTGGTAAATGCATATCATGCATGTCTAGCTTCACCTTTATGTACAGTTCACGCTCAAATAGTGTGCACCATATGGATGGAACTAAGCTCACTGTTGGCCCTTGACCAAGTTTTGAGGAACACTTGGTCATATTTGACCATTTTTGGGACTTCGACTACTTGTCAAAGATGGAGTGCAACGCAAAGCGGAAATCGTGGAAGCTAGACCCATTTTTGGGTCCTTTTAGGGTTTTTGGTTAATGTAATGGGGAAGGGATGTCGGCCTGTGGGTTCACCCACGCTTAGGCCCACTTTTGTAATGTATAAATAAATAGGCAATGTAAGAAATAATAGAAGTGGTTGCTTAGTGCACTTGGTGATTGCTTAGTGCAAGTTGGCTAAAGTGCTAAGAGTTGGATCTGTGTGATCAAGTATTGTAAGGCTTTGTGAATTTTGTGTAAGACTTGTAGAGCTGAGTGCAAGTCCCTATGAGAGATTGTAGAAGGATTTGTGATGTAAGGCAAGGAAGAAGGATCTAGCGAGTTGCGCAGATCTTCTATCTTGTGTGCAGTA
The DNA here is from genome assembly GCA_009831015.1 of Picea engelmannii. Lineage (NCBI taxonomy): Eukaryota > Viridiplantae > Streptophyta > Pinopsida > Pinales > Pinaceae > Picea > Picea engelmannii. Next base: position 525,463 of record ML793107.1, read on the forward strand.
AGGTTTGGAGGCTCTGTGATGTAACCGATTAAAGACATTAATACAGAAGAAGACTTTGTGGACATAGCCCCAGGGTGGGGGTGAACCATGGTAAATTTGTGTGTTGTGCTCTATGCCTCAACTTGATATGCTTGTCTCTTCCTTTGATCAGTGATTTGATGTGTTTAGATAGATATATTTATGCTTTGTGCTTATGATCTATGAATGAATGTTAGCTATGATATGTATGAATATGCTTAGTGTTGATCTACAAGATTTGATCTGTTTTACTAAGTGCTAAAAGATCTTAGATCTAAGTAATGTTATGATGCTCTGTGTTATCTGTGAAGTATAATAAGACTGAATATTGATGAAGATTAACTGCTAAGTTCTCTGTTAAGTGTTAGAGTCACAGGTATGTGTCCCAGCTAAGGTTGCAGACATATGAGTCTTGCAACCACCCCTACCTCTACCTCGGGTGAGACTTCAACTACTTTGCAGGTGTTGTCGAAAGGGCCAGTAGTTAGGGTTTTGTTGGTGTGTTGTTGTAGCGTTGAACCCCGGGTCTGCCCCTGTGCCAAAAAATAGTTCCGTTGCCGGGACTAAAACTGTGATTGTTGGGAACTGAGCAGAAGAAGCTTTGTGCAAAGATTCATCCTAAAATTGTAAAATCTTTGTGCATGGATCTATGCCCTAGTGCACAATGATCCACTTGATCTAAAAATCTTTGTGCTCCAATAAAGGTAAGAATAGTTAAAAGTTCTTAGATCTGGAAGCTTTGTGCCCTATAGAAGTAAATAGGTGAAAATTTTTGTTTCTAAAGTATGGATTTAGGTATGCTTGATAGATTTTTTCCTAGCTTGAAAACTAGGGAATTATTAGATGACAGAACGTTTGATATGAATAGATTTGATAAGAATAATGATAGATATGTTATACCTATGCATAGAAAGAATTTTTGGACTAACCAATGGATGCAAGATCCTAGAAAGAAATTTTTGCAGGTTCGCCATTATGATCCTAGCGCACAGTATAATAAAAGTTGGGGATCATTGAAGAGAAAGAGAAGATTAACTCTTTGTTATAGTTGCAGAAGACCAAGATATCTTGCTAAGGAATGCCCTGGGAGAAACCCTAGTTTCCTATATTGTAAGGCTATGGACCATGAAGTACTGGATTGCCCTAGAATGATTGCTAGACTTGAAAAGATTAATAGAGAGAAAGAAAACCCTGAAGGAGATCAAGAGACTAAAATTATAGAAGAACACCAGAAAGAATCATAGATTATGTTGTTGAAAATGAAAGAAACCCTAGATGAATATAAAGATGTCAGTTTGTCATAGATATTCAAAGAAAAGGAGAAAATCGAAGTAAGAATAGGAGACTTCAACATTGATTGTGCTCTAGATGAGGGAACATGGATGAACATTATGACATAAAGTACTTGGGAAACCCTAGGAAGGCATGCTATGGTTCCTTCACTAGGAAAAATAGGATTGTTTAAAGGAAAAATGGCAACCCTATATGGCAAGATTACTCGGATAGCTATGAGTACCCATGGAGCTTCGACGGAGGAGGAATTCAAAGTTATTAAATTTATTGAGGACTATGCCCCATTTCCAACTTTGTTAGGCAAGATCTAGATTGAAAAAGACCAGATCCAAAGAAAAGAAGAAAAGGAATCCCTAGAACAAAAGAAGCAAGAACTCATGGAATTTATGACTAGAATGATCGCCTACTTGATGGAAGAACAAGAGAACAGATCTAAGCTATTAAACACTAGGGAATTGGTTGTCAAATATATAAGAGCATTAGAGGAACCACAGAAGATTGAAATACCTAATCCATATGATGAAGGTGTATTACCCTTGGATATGAAGAAAGAATCTTAACATCATGAAGCGACTATGTCGAGAGAGGATAAGGATCAGAATAAAAAAAGGATGACCAAGATGAAGCTCACTAGGAAGAAGGCTAGGAAGCTAAGTAAGAAGAGAGCCAAGATCGAAAAGTTACAGAAGATTCCACAGGGAACTTCGCAGAAGGAAAAATCATAGGAATTGAGCTTTGTCGGGATACCAGAACAACGACATATGGCACTTCGTCGTGGTGAAGAAATATAGTCGTTGGACCAATATACTTGTTCGACTTCCACCCTGAATGGGCAGAAAAGAAATAAAAGATCACTACCAGACCGTTGGACCACGCCATAATGAATGGATCAATGTTCATGAAAGATTCATACCCATTGCAAGCAAACCGTTGACGAATTTCCTATTTAGCTCGTCGCACCATGCCCGAAGAACACTTTTGCCAACTGAGAAATCGAAGCCCACAAAACTAGTGATTGTCTACAATGATCATTGCAAGCAGATTGTTCATCCTAGTGTATCATTTTGATATCATCGTGACCCCGATTATCTTTCCCGAGTGCGTATGTCTGATGAGTTCACCGAACTTGAGGAATCCATCACAGAGGTCCTTCTTGATTTAATGACCGAGAGAACCATGTCAGAAAGAAGAATGTCCACCAGAGTCCAAGCATCATCGACGAGAGGAGTGCAAGCCTCCCTGTCGACTGCTCGAGCAGGAACATCTCGAGCTGATGCAAAAATAAGATCTAATCATAAGGATGACATAGTCAACGCAAAGTTAGTGCCATCCATCCTACCAACTTACATGCCCCCTCTGAGAAGTGAGATTAACAGGGACAGTGTCCCTAGAGACTTTGAATACACCCTAGTCACTGCATACCTACCGAAAGGAGTGTGCACCTATCGCGCAGATCAAGACAAGGTTACAACGTTGAAGTTTTGCGACTTCAACCTGGGGGACCATAAAGCTTACATCATGCTCACCCCATATAGGTACTTGACAAGAACTAAGGACAAGAATTCAAAGCTCATCCCTCAGCAATGGATGATGAACCTCGCGCGGTCTACTTTGCTCAATGTTATGAAAGTACCACACTTCGGAAGACACCAGGAGGTGAATTCTTGTGTAAAACTACTGCTGGCAAGTTACCATGGAGGATACCTGTGGTTAGATCATCGCATAACTGTTGATCTGGCACTGATCAATAGGATCACTGGGCTTAGCATCCAGGGCCCTGATCCCCATGAGTACTATCCTGGAAAGACTGCAAACCACGCTCTTGCGTAGAAGATCAAAGAATCCTATGGCGATGTTGAGAAAGGTGCGAGAGGCTACAAGGTAGCTTCCATTGAAAGTGGCGTAGTGCGCCTCACATGCCAATTGATCGTAGGGAAGTTGGTACTCAAGAATCGACCAACACAAGTATCTGGATTTGTAGTTGACCTCGCAAGGAAGTGCATCGAGGGACTACAGATGAACTGGGCGAAGTACTTGGTGAATCAACTGGAGATTGACTGCAGAGAAGCCCAGGATCAGGGGCATGAATTCCATTTTAGCTGGCTCTTGATACTTCTCGCTTTTGTTGCATGGGAGCTACCGGAAGGCTCAACCTTCTCGGACCTGGACCCCTTTGAGCCACTAGCTGCGAATTTTAGTACATTATGGTACTCGAACAACATGAGCAAGCAATGGCAATCAAATGTCATTTTCCAGACGTAATATAACCAATTGAAAGCAGCCATAAGGAGCGAACCACGCATAACCCCGAACACTTTACAGATATTCCGACCTCTAATAAAGTTCAGCGTGGACTGCCACTTTATATACCTAACCCCATGCGCTGATGAGCACCAGGAACATCTTCAGTCCTATTATAAGCTGATAAAGGAAGACCTGGAAGAGATCACCAAAGAATGGTTGGCGTACCTCCTTGTTCCAGCATACCTCACAGAAATGTCCGACATCGACAGCCCTAGAACTGCGCAGGATACACCTAGGCCCAGTAAGACAAAGGAAGCAAAGTCGATGAAGAAGACTGAAGAAGTCCAGGATGTTGACAATCTATCGGTAAGGACGACTTCCATTACACCAACTGAAGCAGGTGATGACAAAAAAAGGTACAAAAACCCAGAGAGTCGAAGTACCACCGCCTCGGGAAGAAGAAGACTCATCAAAGAAAAGGAAGGTCTCACCTTTGAAATATTCCTCTAGAAAGAGACCAAGAACCACTGTAACCAAAATGCGAATTGCCCTCACGTTGGATGATTTTGATTTCATTGTTGCAGTGGTCAATGATGCTTCAAAGGAAATCATAGAGAAGCAAGAGGCAAAGTAGGAACAAATGTATAGCCAAATTAAGATCACACTCCAGGGAGTACAACAAGCACTCCAGTCTAGCCGAGCAACCTCTAATGCACCTCTGCAAGAAGGAACAACAAAAGAGGGAGATGAATCAATTCAGCTCTGCAAGATTGATGATACAATTGAAGTACACCTTCGACGTGCTCAGGAAGAAAAAGCACAGGCCACCCAGGCCCTAAAGAAAGAATAGGAGGAACTTATTGAACAACGTTGAACCGCGCAACAAGAGAAGAATTCTCTCCAAGCAAAATTTGAAGAAGACAGGGCGAAGATCCAAAAAGAGAAAGAGCAGTTGCTCGCAAAGTAGATAGGAATTGAAGAAGCAGTCAACAAAGAATTTCTCTCTGTGGCCGTCTTAGAGAAGAACCTGAAGAGCCCATAGAGTGCCAAGTGACGAAGTTGGCTGAAGTTATTCAGCAACTTCAACAAAGGGTCATGGAATTAGAGCTTCAGATGATACCACAGACTCCAAAAGAAGTGCGCGACCAACAAGAATTGAATGCTCAGAATGTAGTCAAGAGGATTAAAACACTTGTTGCAGAATGTAAACAGCTAAGTAGAAGAAGCGCGCAGATATACAAACAACTATCTGAAGACCCGAGTTGAAGAAATTAGAGTCCCAACTCCAGGAAGAAAAGCAACAAGCCAATACAGTACAGGTGCAACTCAAGCTCCTGTCACCCATCGAGAGGATGAAGAGATCCCAGGAACAATGCACTGCCCAACAACTCATTCTTACCATGCAGAACAGAGTGATGGAAGTCACCCAGAAACTCCATCCGAGCCAGGAGGTGGCCTACCTATTGTTTGAAGAAATTGAAGGCCAAGGAACACTAATCGAACAAGTAGTTGCTACAGTTGAGCAACAACTGGAAGGACCTATCAACGAATCGGTTGTTCAGGAGTTTGTTGAACAAGAAGCTGTAGCACAGAGACAATTCAAAGCAGCTCAAGCCAAGCTCGAGACCTTTGAGGTAGAGTTACCCAAACCTGAGTGACTTGGGACAAGTCACACGTGAGTGTTGGGGGCCTGTTGGACCTTGACCAAGTTTTGAGGAACACTTGGTCATATTTGACCGTTTTTGGGACTTCGACAGCTTGTCAAAGATGGAGCGCAATGCAAAGCAGAAATCATGGAAGCTAGACCCCTTTTTGGGTCCTTTTAGGGTTTTGGGTTAATGTAATGAGGAAGGGATGTCGGCCCGTGGGTTCACCCACGCTTAGGCCCACTTTTGTAATGTATAGATAGATAGGAAATGTAAGAAGTAGTAGAAGTGGTTGCTTAGTTCACTTGGTGATTGCTTAGTGCAAGTTGGATCTGTGTGATCAAGTATTGTAAGGATTTTTGCATTTTGTGTAAGACTTTACAGAGCTGAGTGCAAGTCCCTGTGAGAGACTGTAGAAGGCTTTGTGTTGTAAGGCAAGGAAGAAGGATATAGCGAGCTATGCAGATCTTATGTCCTGTGCGCAATAAGGTTTGGAGGCTCTGTGTTGTAACCGATTGAAGACATTAATAAAGAAGAAGACTTTGTGGACGTAGCCCCAGGGTGGGGGTGAACCACGGTAAATCTGTGTGTTGTGCTCTGTGCCTCGACTTGATATGCTTGTCTCTTACTTTGCTCAGTGCTTTGATGTGTTTAGATAGATATATTTATGCTTTGTGCTTATGAGCTATGAATGAATGTTAGCTATGATATGTATGAATATGATTAGTGTTGATCTACAAGATCTGATCTGTTTTACTAAGTGTTGAAAGATATTAGATCTAAGTAAATGTTGCGATGCTCTGTGTTATCTGCAAAGTATAATAAGACTGAATATTGATGAAGATTAACTGCTAAGTGCTCTGTTAACTGTTAGAATCACAGTTTTGTGTCCCATCTAAGGTTGCAGACATCTAAGCCCTGCAACCACCCTTGCCTCTACCTCGGGTGAGACTTCATCTGCTTCGCAGGTGTTTCCGAAAGGGTCGATAGTTAGGGTTTTGTTGGTGCGTTGTTGTAGCGTTGAACCACGGGTCTGCCCCTGTGCCAACACTCACTATACATTTATGGCTCGTAGATTATGGAGACTGCATTGAGAGCATGATGAGCTACTAATAATGAATTATGAAGTGGACAGTTGGCGACTAATTATTATTAGGGAGTGGCACGGGGAAGCCCCGATCAGTGTTGGAATTTCAAAATGGCCCTACGGTTTCATGCACTGTAACGTCGATTTCACCCATTTTACCCATTTGTACGAAGAATGTTAACAGCATGTTGACGGTTGGACGAAATTATTAATCGTATTTGACAGGAAAATTGGCCCGTGATGGACAATTTTCTCATCAAATTCACAAACCATTCTATAAAAACTAGTAGAGCAAACAACAATGGAGTTGAGAAAACGTCTTTGACAGTTCCACATATTTCCAAGAGGTGAGCCCCAAATTGATATGTAACTAAAGCCGCATATTTCTGTAATGGCACGAAATGGAGTCCCACTTCCACTAGTAGTCTCTTATGAAGATGAACAACAAATATGAGAGCCAAAATTATTTGTAATACGTCGACTTATGTGGTGGTCTTCAATGTCAAAAAAATTCAATGCAATCTGCCACTGAAGACCACACTTCGTCCAATGTTTCAAAACTGGTTGAACACAAGGCATGAAATGAAGAATATTCATGGAATTTAAAAGTTTGAAGCAAAGACAAAATCCACGTCTATTACCTTGGGAAAGTTGACAAGATAGAAACCAGTTGAACAAATTGGATGCAGAATTTCTTCCGAAATTCCATATTTGGCGTACTTTTAACGACGTCATAATCACGACAATTCTGAATACAGAACAAACTTCATCAAATAAAATTTCTCTCGAAACATGGATTCATGGTTAACATTGAACCTATTGATATGATCTGGAAATACAACACAAATTTTGCAATATGTGAACATAAACGAAATTTTAATAGTACCTTTTGAGACAGTTGTATGAGATCATAATTTACCATCATCTCATAATTCACATGTAAACTTCTAAATAAACTATAGATCACCACGAGCTCATTACCGCTTTCCATAGTCAAAAGAAAAATCTAAAGATAGAAATTCTATGCCAATACACTTGTAAAAATAATATTCACTACGTTGTAAATCACAAACTCATCGACTTCCTAGAGCTATATGCATATTTAAATAGACTAAATACACAAAGAGAAGTTACAAAATACTTGGTAGTGTTTTTGCTCCTCGCTTTGTCCCTCCACGCAATTTGGGAAGTGCTCAACGTCAGACATTGTTCTCTAATATCAAATGCGCTCTAATATGAACCAAACAAAGCAAACCGTTGCAACTAAAGGTTTTGAATTATATTCTGCGATTGAGATTTTAATTTGTATCAGGTTTGGTATGGGAACCATAACGAGTTATTCTGGTTCTCTTAGGCCTGCAATTATGCATTTGTCTCGTGTGAGACATGAATACTTAATGTTTTTAGCTCATTAAATATGATATTATAACCATAACGAGCTATTCTGGTTCTCTTAGGCCTGCAATTATGCATCCATCTCGTGTTACTTCCTTCTTGATAAGGATTTCTTGCTCAACAACTACCCTTGTTGTTTATGCAATTATCTTACATGTTCAAGACCACTATCCTTGTGCAAAATGAAAAATGAATAGTCCCGCCATATGATACTATGTAAACCATTTTAGGTTATGTGCTATTTCTCCTAACTTTCATCATAAATCATAATACCATCATGGAAATGTGTACTAAACAAAATGGTAAATTCATTTTCATCATATATCATAATACCGTCATGGAAATTTGTACTATGATCAAACAAAATGATAAATTCGTTTCGTTTGATAGTTATGTTTTTTTTTTTTTTTTTTCAACTTTATAAATCTACTTTTAAGAATTCGTTATGAGATTATTTCTTCATCTTTTAAATGTTATTTTAATATTTAAATAAAAAATATCGTTAATCGAAAAGTTTACCAAGTATTTGCAAAACAATGCTTTCTAATATTTATAATGAAATGGTTTTAGTATTGATTGTGGTTGGGATATCATTGATTGAAATCATGATTAATCAATGATGATTATTTAAAAAGACAAATTAATAAATCTTTCAATCATATGTTTGAAATTGTTGTCACGACGATACCTTTGATTATGGTTGATAAGTTGGTCTACATTCATATCGATTATATAAGATCACTTTTATGTATTACGTTATTCTAATTAAATTACTTTGTTAAGTTAGGAGTGACCATATGCCTGACCTATTTTACAATAAAGAGGAGGTGTAATTAAATTACTTTGTTACGTTAGGAGCGACCATATGCCTCACCTAGTTTACAGTAAAGAAGAGGTGAGTGGTAAATTTGATTGTGTGGTTTGATTTAAAATTTCTTAAAAGTATATGATTGAATATTTATAGGATTTTATTGATAATAAACTGAATTTAGATCTCAAGTAAACTTATAATATAGATATGTGGAATTGAAAACAAAATATTTTAGTTGATTGCATTTCCATGGTGGTGATGTTTCGACCGTCGTTGTTGTTCATGTTATTAGCATTGGTTTTAGTTGTCAATAGCACCACAAGGTTGACATCCTTTAATCTCGTGAAAGACAGGAGCAATGATGGCACAACATTTTCCAGTGCAATCCCAAGCTAGGACTATCAAGCCAAAGCGAGAAAGGTTGGCCAACTACTTCTTTCAATTCAGAATTGATTTGACGCCTCAAAGGAAAAAGAGAACTAAATGACCCCATGGAATTAGGAGGAGGAGCACAGATACATGTGCATGTAGGTCACCACAAGATGAGGCATCAACTACATTAATCATGGACTGCAATGTCCATCAACTATAATAAAACTTAGGAAAAAAAGGCATTGTATGTGGCCACTTGGTAAGTTTTTTAAAATTTGTATTTTTAAATGATTGGTTTCCCCTGACAAATGTAGGAAAACATTTGAACACACCAGGGGTAATTTAGTATCATCACAATACCTAACCTAGTGAAAAAATTAAAATTATCAAATTGCAAAATATATAAAATTGTTAGTTTTTTTCAAAATAATACATGTTTTGTGCAAAGCGTTAGGAAATGTTTTGCACGAGAGGTAGAGTAATCGTAATTCAATGCATGTTGAAGCTGTATTGAAACCATAATACCTACTTTGGTAGGGACTAATAAATGCAACAAGGATTGTGGTCATAATAACTTTAGTGAACCTCAACCCACAATCTAACTAATTGAAATCACAACAAAGTTGTTGTTTTTTTTTCCCATGAAATACATATCGCAAGAAAACACAATAAGTACTTCCCCTCATTCCAAGAATGGTCCCTAGGGTAAACTAGACTTCATAGAAGCTCAAGGCTTTGTCAACACAGGTCTCAAGATTGTTACAACAATATACTCATTAAGAGATCAACATGTCACTTGTGGAAGTTGAACCTCAATGGGGAGGATAATAATCATTTCTCCCAACCACCCAGGCTAGACCTAATTGACAACAACAAAGTCATGCTTGAAACCAAAGCATAAAACATTTGACAGAAACATCCTCTATATATGTCTTTGTCTCTTTTCCTTCATGGAAAATTTATGTGTGGCTTGTTTAGTCTTGGAAAGATCATGATTGTCCTTTTTTGAATTTTTCCTCTCTTTTGTTTCTCTTTAAAATGCTCCATCATTCACTTTCAATTTCTTTTTAGTGCATTCCCTTTCAATTTCCTTTTAGTACATTTCCATGGATGATTTTTTTTAACGGACAGGAAATATCGCCAAAGATTGTAGATCGTAGTCACATTGTGATCTTTTTATTGATGATGATGATGATGATGATGATGATTAATTCCCATTGAGACTGAATTGATATCACACCTTAAGAAGGTAAGAGATTATTTGCAATTCTTTAGAAATTTATTAATGTGTCTCAAATTCCTATTTATTATTATCATTTTTGTCTCTATCCCTAACAATAACTTTTTGGTTTTTCTCCTCTCGAGATGCAACCTTTGGAAGCTATGCCTGAGCTTTGCATCATCATCAGTCCTTAGGCCTGAACTTTGGAGCAACGCAACTGTGTGGTTGAGGAAGAAATTCCCCTCAGTTGGATGATGGATTGGATAGCCCGGAACACAACCCCTGGACTGTCCATGGAAGAAATTCCACCAACAAATTTTGATGCAAAAATATATCGTCATAAGGATACGGTTGGGAAAATTTAGCAGCCTATGCTCAATCCACACTATTTTTCGGACGATCGCCTTCGGCTGATCTTTGATATGCGTCGAAACCTGGAGGACCAAATTCACAATGAAAGCATCCTCAACCGATGTATGGAACTCCTATTCGAATCCCTGTCGGGTGCACCGAATAAAACACTATGTCCAACCTGCGGACAAAGGTTCGTCTTCACCTACAACACCGATGGATGCCCTGGTTCGCCAAACCTCTAACTTCTCTCTCTTTTTTTGCATATCAGGAACCGACTTCACATATTTTCAGTTTTGTTAAATTATGTGGTGTATGGAAACAACCATGTTATTTTTTTTGGCCTGAGACACATTTTTTGGTGCATGATACTAGCCACGTCATGTTTATGGAGAATGACACTTGTCACATCATATTTAATAATTTCAGTTATGTTTTCTAAGTTTTTCTACAAACCACATGTTTTGGTTTCCCTGATATGGTGGAACAGGTGGCAAACTATGAGCATTGTATTGATTTGATTCTTTTAAGGTAATATATCTTCTTTTATTTATAAAAAAAAAACAATAACTCTTTTATTTCTAATTATTGCCCATTTTCCTTCCTTCTTGGCTTCTTTTACCTTTTGAACTTCCTTCCTTAATTCAACTTGGTCTTCTGGAATGAGGTTTTCAATTATAAATATTATTGACCCTTTTAAGCTTGGAGATTTACTGAGTATGCCATATTTATGATCATTACAACTTACTTTGACAAGGATCAACTTATCTCTATGTTCACTTATTTTTCCCAACTTATTTTCTTTTATGTTGTGAGATAATTTGCTTTTTAATAGAGAAGAAATATCACCAAAAATTATACATTGTATTCATGATCTTGTTATTATGTTGTGAAATAATATGATATTAAAGTGTTTTTTTCTTTTTCTTTTTATAAAGTAGAAAAAAGCAAAAGATAAAAGAAGTTGAGACACTTTAATATTACAATTTCAATAATTAAAATTACACTTTTAGATTTATTTTTTAAATCCTTTCATCATTTTAAAATTTTAGAATTACAATCTAGAAAGTAGTAAAAAATAAAACAATTTATCATATCACCGATATCATATCATCGAATTTATATTGGAGGTCTTAAAATTAGTTAAAATGTGTTTCAATATATAATGATATCAAGGGACTAGTTTTTTTATTTAAATTGAACTATGGATATACACATTGATGAGGTTCAAGTTACCAAAAATTGGGGATGGGTATTTGCATATTGTTGGGAGATGACATTGTTATGTAATGAAAATATTTAATTTTTTAAATTTGTTTTATAATTTAGAGGAATTTATGACATTGTGTATAAGGTATCTTATCTTATCCTCAATTTATATGGTGTTTTGGTAAGATAAAATTTATTTTTTGATTTAAATCATCAAGAACTTGGAAGTAAGTTATGTTCCTTGAACCTTACATAGTTTGAAAATGCTATCATTAGATTATTGGCACAAACGAGGAATGTGAAGAACTGAACGCAAAAGCACTCAATATCATTCGTCTATGTCTGACAAATGATGTTATGTTTAATATCATAGGAGAGGATACAATATTAGGCTTATGGACCAAGATGGAAGCCTGTATATGGCGAAGTCCTTAACGAGCATAATATTTTTGAAGAAACAATTATACAGTTTGTGAATGAAAGAAGGTATTGGCCATTTAAATACCTTTAATACCCTTATAGTGCAATTTAATAATATGGAAGTTAAATTCGAAGATGAAGATACATATATTACACTATTGTGCTCATTGTCTGATTCTTGGGATAATCTAGTCACCTCTATTAGCTTTACCTCAATAGATGTTTTAGATTATGACTATGTTCTTGGAGCTTTGTTGGCTACGGAGATGAGGAGAAAATCTAGTCAAGAAACCTCAACTTCAGAGGCGATGTTGGTCATAGGTCGACCCAAAGAAAAAGAGAAAAATCAGAGAAGTTCTTCACAGTCTCTAAGTCAAGGGGCAGAAAGGGTAGAGTAAAATGTTGGTACTGTGGAAAAATTGGCCATCTCAAGAAAGATTGTTGGAAAAGAAAAGAATCCCAGGAGAACTCTAGGAAAGAACAAAATTCAAAAGAAACAAAACCAGGTACGAATGATGAAGTTTTATCCATTTATAGTAGCTTACAATATGAGGAAAAATGGATGTTAGATTCGGGTGCCTCCCACTACATGTGCTCACATAGAAACAGGTTCATTTCTTACTAATCTATTGATGAAGGTGTAGTTTTTATGGGAAATGGTTTTCCCTATAAAATTGTTGGGGTTGGCATTATTAGAATCGGGATGTTTGATGGTATTGTTAAAGAACTGACGGATGTTAGATATGTACCAAATCTTAAGTTGATTTTGATTTCATTAGGGGTTTTGGATTTTGGTGGATATAAGTATGCAGGTCAAGGTGGATCACTCAAAGTGTCAAAAGGCAGTTTAGTAGTGATGAAGGAAACAAAGGTTGATAACCTTTATAAGATGGAAGGAAGTATTGAAGTTGCATCTAAGGTAACATATGTATCTTCTTGTTTATGGAAGAAGCAACAAGGTCATATGAGCAAGAAAGAGTTGCAGAACTGTAAGTTTCTTCCAGACTTAGGATCTTTGTTTTTGTTTTTCTACTTGTTTTATATCTCTATTAGTTATGATGATGGAAATAAGGGATGTAATGTGTGGGATCCTACTTCCCACAAGATCGTCATTAATAAAAATATAGTATGTATGTAACAATTAGAAGGGTTTGTTCAAGATCTCAACGATAGAGTTGTTTGCATGCTAGAGAATTCATTGTATGGCCTAATGGTACCCAAGAAAATGTAAAATAGGTTTGAATCCTTCATGGTGAGCCAAACTTTTTCAATGGGTAGGTATGAATACATTGTTTATAATATCTTTACTTTCCTGACGATATGTGTTGATGATATGCTCACTGCAAACCGAAGCATGGTTGAGATCAGTGAGATAATGGCTTAGTTGGACAAGATATTTCAGATGAAGGATCAAGGAGCATCAAAACAAATTTTGAGCATAGAAGTACATAGAGACGGTAATAATACTAAGTTCTGGTTGAAGTTCGGTATGAACATCATGAAACCAGTTAATATCCCTGTTGATTTCCATTATAAGTTTTCTTCAAGTTTAGGTCTTGTTTATAAAGAAGGAAAAGTTATGTCTCATGTCAGTTTAGTAGGAGTTCTTTTGGATGAGATGGAATGGCTAAGACCAAAGATTTCACATTCAGTTGATGTCGTCAATCACATGGAAAATTCGGGTGAAGAAGTGAAATGGGTGCTTCAGTGTTTTAGAGGCACACATGTCACCTATAATGGTTTCGGTAGTTTTGTATGTGGTAATTGTAATTTAGGTTTTGTAGGTATGTTGGATAAAAGTATATTTACCTTAGGATATGTCTCAAAGAATTGTTTTGGAAGACATGTTGGAGGTGGAGTGATTCCTCAGAAAATCCAAAAATCAAGAAAATCATACAGATGTGCCCACGAAACAAATGTTATTAGAGAAGTTGCAGTTGTGTTTGGATTCTCTTGGCTTGCAGCATAGGTGATGAATAAATTGGACACTGATATTTAGGTAAATTGTTGTCAAGGTGGAGATTGTTGAGATATGTCAACCAATTTCCCACGATTTTGTGGATTGTAGCAGATTTAGTGGCTCATTTATTTAGTTTGTTAAAACAAATCACACAATGTGTGGATCCACATAAATGTAATCAGTTCTATGTAACACTTGAGAGCTAATATAAATCTATGTATGCCCATAGAGGAAAAAGAGAGTCTCGAGAGAGGTTGTGTGTGTAAGCCTAGTTTGGCTGATGTAGTATCCCCCTTGAACGATAATAAACCAAATATCATTGTATTGTGGATGTTTCCCTGTATAGGGTTTTACCACGTAAAAAGATGTGTTCAATTCGTGTGATTTCATATTGTTCAATATTTAAAATTAGATATCTGTGTTTTTTATGGTTCCTCTACAACAAGTGGTATCAGAAAAAGTGCAACGGGTGCACCAAGCAAGCCGAGTAGATCTACATGAGTTCAATCTGGATCTGAGAAGAGAAAATTGATCCGAGCGTTGGAAGTCGAGTTCCTTGCGAACGGGCGTCTTTTTTTCCTAGACGCTCCCTAGAGAATGTGGTAGGACTGTACCCTGCTCCCTGCCTTCAGAAATTGATTTTTTCCATACCCATACGTGCCTGTATTTTGGCTAGAGGAGCGTCTAGAGAGGGACGTGCCCTGTACACGGAGAGAGGAGCATCGAAGAGGTGCTCCATGCATTGGTAAAGGGGCGTCCACACGCCCTGTGCATACTTGTGGGGGATCATCCTCCAATTAGAACACGAGTTATCAAGTGGACTATTCGCGTGGAAATAAGTATGTTGACCGAGTATTAAAGTCGAGGTATGAAATCCGTCTTCAAAAATCCGTGACCTGACAAGCAAACAATGTATATGTGATTTCGTATAAATTCTTTTGTTATTACACAGAAGTCATAAATGGCAGAGAAGAAATCAAAGCAAATTTTTGTTTTTTTAACCATGAAATTCGTATGAAGAACTGCCTAGTAGAGTGGATATATAACTGTATAAAAGATTATAAATAAATGGGTGGATGTCATATATAAATGAATGATGTGAGCTGGATGTAAAAAGATTATATATATATATATATATATATATATATATATATATATAATTCTTTATGATTTGAAACTTTTTTTGGTTTAATCTTGAACATTTATTATTTAAGGATCCATTTCGAACTATATAACAATATTCTTCTATTTTAAGAGTTTATTTTTATAAGTAGTGGTGTGGACAATTCGTGCTAATGGCCAAGATGTAGAGTGCAAAGTTTGAGATTGATAAATTCAACGAGAAGAACAATTTCGAATTGTGGAAGGTCAAGATGCATGATCTGTTGGTGCAACAAGGGTTGCAGAAGGCGTTGGCGAAAAATTCAAAGAAACTATCAACCATGACAAACGAGGAATGGGAAGAACTGGACACAAAACCACTTAGTACCATTCATCAATGTCTAGAAGATGATGTTCTGTTTAATATCACAGGAGAGGATACAACAATAGGCTTATGGACCAAGATGGAAAGTCTGTATATGATGAAGTCCTTGACGAGTAGAATGTTTTTGAAGAAGCAATTATACAGCTTGTGAATGAAAGAACGTATGCGAGTTGGTGACCATTTAAATACCTTTAATACCCTTATAATTCAATTGACTAGTATGGAAGTTAAATTCGAAGATGAAGATAAGGCTATTACACTATTGTGCTCATTGTCTGATTCTTGGGATAATCTAGTTACCTCTATTAGATTTAGCTCAAAAGATGTTTCAGATTATGACTCTGTTGTTGGAGCTTTGTTGGCTAAGGAGATGAGGAGAAAATCTAGTCAAGAAACCTCAACTTCAAAGGTGATGTTGGTCAGAGGTCGACCCAAAGAAAAATAGTAGAATCGAAGAATTTCTTCACGGTCTAAGTCAAGGGGAAGAAAGGGTAGAGTAAAATGCTAGTACTATGGCAAAACTAGCCATCTCAAGAAAGATTGTTGGGAAAGAAAAGAATCCCAGGAGAACTCTATGAAAGAAGAAAATTTAGCAACAACAAATCCAGGTACGACTGATGAAGTTTTATCCGTTTCTAGTAGCTTACAATATCAGGAAAAATGCTTCTTAGATTTAGGTTCCTCCCACCACATGTGCTCACATAGAAACGAGTTCATTTCTTACCAATCTGTTGATGAGGGTGTAATGTTTATGGGAAATCATTTTCCCTGTAAAACAGTTGGGGTTGGCAGTATTAGAATCAATATGTTCGATGGTATTGTTAGAGAACCAATAGATGTTATATATGTACTTGAGCTTAAGTTGAATTTGATTTCATTTGGGGTTTGGATTTTGGTGGATATAAGTATGCATGTCAATGTGGAGCACTCAAAGTGTCGAAAAGAAGTTGAGTAGTTATGAAGGAAACAAACATTGATAAACTTTATAAGATGGAGGGCAGTATTGAAGTTGCATCTGAGGTAACAAATGTATCTTCTTGTTTATGGAAGAAGAAACAAGGTCATATGAGCAAAAAAGAGTTGCAGAACTATAAGTTTCTTCGAGACTTAAGAACAACTTGTTTACCAAGGACTTTGATTGATACAAATTCCCTAACTTATCCCATAGTTCCTTGGTTGAATATTGTTTCGAGACATCCAACAACACCGAATCTTCCAGGCAGAGTCGAATTGTACTCCTTTCTCTTATGTCCAACTTCTCCTAATCTTCCTTCGACATACTAGTAGGTGGTGTTCTAGTAGTTTGTTTACTAGTAGGTTGTGTATCAGTGGAGTGTGTGCCAGTAGACTGTGTGCTAGTAGACTTCGTATCATTAGGATGTGTACTATGATCCACAACGATCCATTATTCTTTGTCTACAAGAAGGTCCTCCATCTAGAGCTTCCATAGGTCAAAGTTTTTACTGTTGAAATTCTCTATCTTGATTCTAGAAGATCTCGTCATTCCTCTTTCTACACTCGAATCACCATTGCAAAATCTCTCACTAAACCTAGGCTTATCATAGACCTAAGATAAACTTGATCTATCAAGATCGAGCCAAACCCCAGCAACAAAGGCGTCCCCCTGAAGCAAAATATGAGCTCTGATACCACACGTAATTTTTAAACCTATGAAGTAAAGAAATACATAGAGATTATTAAGAAAAAAATAAATTAATCAATGGCGCATACATATAGTACACATAGATTTACGCTAGAGACCCTTAATCGAGAGAAAACCAGTCTTCCTTGGTGCCACACCTTTCAACTCTTCATTGTATTAATTTCATCATTCACCATACAATATATACAATGTTTTAGGTATTTCGTATCTACCAAAACCCTAATCCCTTAATCCAGGATTAATTGAGAAAACTTCTAAAAATAGCAAAATCCGCTAAAATAGAAAAAACTGCCCAAAAAAAAATTTGGGGCGCCACCCTAAACCCCGTCGGCTCCGGGCTACCACCCAGAGATGAATGCTGCGCGTAACTAGGGGATGACAAACCTGCCCCCCCTGGGACCCCCCCAGGAAAGTGCCCGATGCACATGACACCCATAACAAAGAAAGTTGGGATCGTCAGACGCAGTTGTCGAATCTGACGCGCCCACACACACACATGCAAAGAATATAACACATACCTAACAACGAAGGTGCAATAGGTGTGCCAAGCATGCGAAGCAGATCTATGCGAGTTCAATCCATATCCGAGCAAAGAAAATGAATCTGAGTGTTGGGAGTCGAGTTCCTTGCACACGGGTGTCGGTTTTTCATGGAAACTCCCTAGAGAGTGTGGTAGGAGTGTCCCCCACTCCCTTCCTTCAACAATTGATTTTTTCTATACCCGGACGCGTCTATATTTTGGTTGGAGGAGCGTCTAGAGAGGGACATAACCTGTATATGAAGAGAGGAGTGTCCAATACGCGCTCCGTGCAAGGGTAAAGGGGTTTTCATATTCCATGTGCATACTTGTGGGGGAGTGTCCTCCAATTAGAACACGAGTTATTAAGCAGACTATTCGCATGGAAATAGGTATGTTGGAGTAGTATTAAATTTGAGGTATGAAAGCGGCCTTCAAAAGTCCGTGAGTTGACAAGAAAACAATGTCTATGCAATTTTGTATAAATTCTTTTGTTATTGCACATAAGTCAAAGTATATGGCAGAGAAGAAATCAAAGAATCTTTTCTTTTCTTTAAGCATGAAATTCGTATGAAGAATTGCCTAGGGGAGTGGAGTGATAAATTTATAAAGTATTATAAATTAAATGGGTGGATGTCATATATAAATGATGTGAGGTGGATATGAAAAGGTTATATATATAATTGTTTATGTTTTGAAACCTTTTTTGGTTTAATCTTAAGCCTTTATTATTTAACGATCCATTTTGAACTATATAAGACTATTCCTCCATTTTAAGAGTTCAGTTTTATAAGGAGTGGTGTGGGAATTCGTGCTAATGGCCAAGATGCAAATTGCAAAGTTTGAGATCAATAAATTCAACGGGAAGAAAAATTTAAAATTGTGTAAGGTCAAGATGCAGGATCTATTGGTGCAATAAGGGTTGCAGAAGGCGTTGAAGGGAAAGTCAAAGAAACCAGGAACCATGAAAAAAGAGGAATGGGAAGAAATGGATGCAAAAGCACTATGTACCATTTGTCTATGTATGGCACATGATTTTCTGTTTAATATCGTAGGAGATGGTACAACAGTAGGCTTATGGACCAAGATGTAAATTATGTATATGACGAAGTCCTTGACGAGAAAAATCTTTTTGAAGAATAAATTATATAGTTTGTGAATGAAAGAAGGTACAAGAGTTATTGACCATTTAAATACCTTTAATAACCTTATAGTGCAATTGACTAGTATGGAAGTTAAATTTGAAGATGAAGATAAGGCTATTACACTATTGTGCTCATTTCGTGATTCTTGGGAAAATCTAGTCACCTCTATTAGCTTTATCTCAACAAATGTTTTAGAATATAATTCTATTGTTAGAGGTTTGTTGGTTGAGAAGATGAGGAGAAAATATAGTCAAGAAACCTCAACTTCAGAGGCGATGCTGGTCAAAGGTTGACCCAAATGAAAAGAGAAGAATCATAGAATTTCTTCATGGTCTAAGTCAAGGGGCATAAAGGGTAGAGTAAAATGTTGGTACTGTGGAAAGATTGGCCATGTCAAGAAATATTGTTGGAAAAGAAAATAATCCGAGGAGAACTCTATGAAAGAAGCAACTTGGGCTGCAAAAAAGCTAGGTACGACTGATGAAGTTTTATCTATTTCTATAGCTTACAATATCAAGAAAAATGGATGTTAGATTCAGGTGCCTCCCACCACATGTTCTCACATAGAAACTGGTTCATTTCCTACCAATATGTTGATGAGGGTGTAGTGTTTATGGGAAATGGTTTTCCCTGTAAATTTGTTGGAGTTGGAAGTATTAGAATCAGGATGTTCGATAGTATTGTTAGAGAACTAACATATGTTAGATATGTACATGAGCTTAAGTTGAATTTGATTTCAATAGGGGTTTTGGATTCTGGTGGATATAAGTATGCAGGTCAAGGTGGAGCACTCAAAGTGTTGAAAGGAAATTTGTTAGTGATGAAGGAAACAAACATTGGTAACCTTTATAAGTTGGAAGGTAGTATTAAAGTTGCATCTAAGGCAATATATGTATCTTCTTATTTATGGAAAAAGAAACAAGGTCATATGAGCAAGAAAGAGTTGCAGAACTGTAAGTTTCTTCCAAACTTATGATCTTTGTTTCTGGTTTTATACTTGTTTTATATCTCTATTAGTTATGATGATGGAAATAAGGGATGTAATGTATGGGTAAAATCATGAAGATGGGCAACACTTTTGCTTGTTTTATGACAAAAAAAATTGTATTTTCACAAGTTCTTCAACTTCTGGCATACAAAAGTAAATTTTTTTATTTAGAATTTCCCTTTACAATAAAAACAAAACTTGTGAAGAATTTTGTTATCTTTCCAATGACTATTTTTCAATTTTTTTTAATCAAGATTTGGTATGTCAATTTGACAATTGTTTAAAAATATGTTCCTTAAACATGAAAGGAACGATAATGAGTTATTGTTTTCCACAACAATGTATCTATTATTAAACTTATGTTTTTAAGAAATGAAATATACTGCAACAATCTACAGAGACTCTATTTTATTAGGACTATAATTTTGAATCTAACGGATGAATATTATAATTTCTAGAATTTTTTGCAGTTGATCAAGCTGAAAATGTTGCAGATTTTAAACACATGTTTTTTTACACCTTGTATCTATCTTAATTTTTTCTTAAAAGTAAAATCTAAAAATACCCTTTTGAAGAGAACAAAATGATTATGAATATAAATTTTCCATAGTTTTCCACTATGTATTTTTAGAGATATGGATTTTTCATTTCACCGAATCATAATATCACCTAAAAATATTATGCAGTGAGTTTTTTATAAAATTAAATAAAATTAGATAAAAACAATGAAAATGAAAACAAATTATACCCAATGAAAGTAGATTCAATTTTAAAAATGTTGGTATCAATTCTGAAACTAAATTATGAATATTTGTAGGAGTCTTCTACCTCCAAAGATGAAGTAAGATGGAGATAATTTGCAATTTCCTGCAAACAGTCCCATTTTCAGGTTTTCGGCTGAAATATTATTTCGACCGAAACCTAGTTTTTAACGGAATCTGTTAAAAATAAACGTTTCGACCAAAAATACTTTCGACTGAAATATTCTTACCACGGGAAAATATTTCATCCAAAGAACATTGTACATGAATTTCGAGGGCGCCATTAAATTTGACGTGCAAATTGTCGGCCGAAAAAATTCCTAGCAACATTTTTTCGACCAAAAAATTGCCGCTAGAAATTTTGGAGACCCGATTCTCACGAAAGTGTTACCCAGCTTCATGATTTTACCCGTATGGGATCCTACTTCACACAATATCTTCATTAAAAAAAATATAATATGTATGGAACAACCAGAAGGGTTTGTTCAAGAACGTAACGATATATTTGTTTTCATGCTAGAGAATTCATTGTATGGCCTAATGGTACCCATGAAACTGTACAAGAGGTTTGAAATCTTCATGGTGATCCAAAATTTTTCAAAGGCTAGGTATGACTATGTTGTTTATAGTACATTTATTTCCTGATGATATTTGTTGATGATATCATCGTTGCAAACCGAAGCATGGTTGATATCAATGAGATAAAGGCTCAGTTGGAAAAGACATTTCAGATGAAGGATCAAGGAGAAAGAAAACAAGTTTTGAGCACAAAAGTGCACACAAACGATAATAATGGTAAGATGCGGTTGAAGTTCAGTATGAACATCATGAAACTAGTTAATATCCCTATTGCTTTCCAGTATAATTTTTCTTTAGGTTTAAGTGTTGTTTATAAAGAAGAAAAAGTTATGTCCCGTGTCAGTTCAGTAGGAGGTCTGTTGGATGCGATGTGTTAGCACACATATCTGTAGATACAAAAGTAACTCAAAGGTGTTGTGAAAATCAAGTTTTGCCTACTCTAGATTCCTTACCTATGTCTAAGCTATCTCAACTATTTTTTAGTATGACATATGCACAAGATTTTCTAAGTTCTTTATGCATAATTTTGAAAGAAACAAAATGCTACCGGAATTTCCAGCAGCGTATTTTGAAAGAAACAGAATGCTACCAGAATTTCCGGCAGCGTATTTTGAAAGAAACATAACGCTACCGGAATTTTGGGCAGCGTCGGGATAAACAATTTTTATAACATAGTTATACCGAATTTTCGGAAGCAACAACGTTTAAGCTATTTTGACAGTTGTTAATGGACCTTTTTGACCTGGTTAAAACACGATTGGGCCTCCTAAAGTTATGAGCACGTGGAAGGTGATTAGTTGATGAAAAAACAAGTGGTCCTAAAAAGATGGTTCATGGAAACAACAGACCAGCCCAAGATTCGTTGTACCTCAAGCACATGCAACATCTTCAGCTTGTTCAATTTTCTCCTCCTACTCAACATCTGTCCAGTTAGTTAGCTAGTTGAGGAAGAATATCTCTAGTTATGTGTATGTTTTTTCTTGGGATGTAACTAAATGATTAATGGCGTAATTAAGTTGTTACATTTCTTTTGGAGGTGGTGTTGGGGCCCCTCCCTATATATTTTCACTTGAAAAACTTTGTAAGGGTTGATTGGTTCGACTAGAAGCTTGATATCAATACAAATAGTCAATTTCTATTTATGTAGAAGGATCTTGTGATTCAGGAAATCTTAAATACATAGCATGTTTCTCCTTCTGTTATTTTTCTATTCATCTATTTGCAGTGACTGGTGTTTAGCAGTGAGAACCCTTTGGAAGATCCAATCAGTTGTTATGTATGTTATGGTTTTATGTACATCATTTTCTAGCAGATTCAGTAGCATTGAGTAAAGGTTTCATGACTGAGGCATTGAAATACTTTATGCATGTTTTCAGTTTATGTTCTACAGTCTATATCTAAAACAAAGATTTGGATGTAGGCTAATTCCTGGCTGTAGGAGTTGCTTAGGATGTTTCAAACTTCTTAGGTTAACTATCAACTTCTTTGTTACACTTTTTACTTCCTAATATTACAATATAATCCATGCAACTCATTCCCTGCCACAATTTTCTAAATATGTGAGGTTCTATCTGAGTTAAAATCACTTTCAAGCATTTTCATAGGCCATTCCACCTTTTAAAATTTCCCACTTACCAAAACCTGTTTGAAGTGAGTCTTGATTTGCAAGGCTTACCCCTTTGTAGTCAAGGGGTGACTCCTTGTGTTAAAATTAAATGGTTTCGTTTTCGGGGAACGAAGTGTGAAGCTAGCTTCCTTGGGAGAATGACATAGATCCAGCTCTTGATGGTAGACAAGAGAGGGACAAAAAAATTGACTATAATTATCTACCTGGTGACTCCACAAGCAAAGACTCCACTGGGGAGGATCCTGTTGACAGGAAGGTGAAGGGGAAGAAGTGTAAAACCATGTATCATTTCATTAGTTTTCTACATGAAATCTTGTTCTTCTTTACCATCTCTTTCCTGTCTTTTCCTTTACATATAAAGAGGATAATCTTGTGCTTTGTCTATTCGGTTAATCATAAGCCTTATTTTATATATCCATCCTTGGAAGAGGAAAATTTGCATCCTCCTTGTGTTGTTGAGGTTGGTCCTGAAACTTCACTTCAACCTATTGAGAAGAACGAGGTTTATATCTCCATCCCTTCTGAACATGCTCAGCCTTGTGACCATGAGAATGATGAAATTGATTCAAAACCTTCCCAGATCTTATTACCTTCTTCTATTAGTCTTGATCCTTGTCATCAACTTGTTAAACCTTTCTTTCAGCCCACATAATTCCAGTCTAGAGTTAGAAAAAGGGTGTTTAAAATTCTCAAATTTCCATCTCACCTTCATCCTTATCCTACCAACTTTCTTGAGTATATTCCCCAGTTTATAGGAGAAGATCATGTTACAGCTGAGAGGAATTTGGAGGCCTTTGAGAACTTTGTTGATCAGTTTGTGATAGTTCATGATGATGTTACAATGAGGTTGTTCTCCAAATCTTTGTTTGAATATGTTGATGTGTGGTTTAAAGGTTTCGAAGCCGATTCCATTGGTTCTTGGATCGAGCTACACAATTCATTTTTAAAGTGTTGGGGTGAGAACAAGTCCCTTGATCAGTACTTGGTTGATTTTAATGCTTTGAGGAGAGGGGAAGAGGAAGCCTTGGCTTTCTTCAACATCAGGTTTTACAGTGTTTATCATAACATGCTAGTAGAAATCTGACCTTCCAAGACTGTTGACACGATATACTATGTAATGGCTCACCATTTAGAGCTTGTCCTTCTCTTGAGAGAAACAAAATCTTCATCCTTAAAATGCTTATTTGAAGATGTCGAAGAAGTGGCAGTTATTGGCAATGTTTAGAGGTTGGTTACATAGATGAATCCATCTCCCAATGGATAAGGCGACTGGAACTACTAAGGTTCTTGGAAGCCTCACAGGGAGGCCCCCATCCCAGTTGGAGCCTGATATTAGCACAAACATCTGCAGCGACAAAAGTATCTCAAAGGCCTTGTGAAAATAAAGTTTTTCCTACTCTAGATGCCTTACCTATGTCTAAGCTATCTCAACTATTTTTGAGTATAACATATGCATGAGATTTTCTAAGGTCTTTATGCATAATTTTGAAAGAAACATAACGCTACCGAAATTTACAACAACGTATTTTGAAAGAAACAAAATGCTACCGGAATTTCTAGTAGCGTATTTTGAAAGAAACAGAACGCTATCAGAATTTCTGACAACATCGGGATAAACAATTTTTATAATAGAGTTCTACCGGAATTTTGGAAGCGACAACGTTGAAGCTATTTTGACAGCTGTTAATGGACCTTTTTGAGCTCGTTAAAACACGATTAGGCCTCCTAAAGTTATGAGCACATGGAAGGCGGTTAGTTTATGAAGAAACAAGTGGTCCTAAAAAGATGGTTCATGGAAACAACAATCCAGTCCAAGATTCATTGTACCTCAAGCACACACAACATCTTTAGCATGTTCAGTTCTCTCCTCCTAGTCAACATCTGTCTAGTTAGTTAGCTAGTTGAGGAATCATATCTCTAGTTATGCGTATTTTTTTTCCTGGGATGTAACTAAATGATTAATGATGTAACTAAGTTGTTACATTTATTTTGGAGGTGGCATTGGGGCCTCTCCCTATATATTTTCACTTGAAAAACTTTGTAAGGGTTGATTGGTTCGACCAAAAGCTTGATATCAATAAGAATACTCAATTTCTTTTTATGTAGAAGGATCTTGTGATTCAGGAAATGTTAAATGCATGACATGTTTCTTATTTTGTTATTTTTATATTCATCTATTTGTAGTAACTGGAGTTTAGTAGTGAGAACCCTTTGGAGGATCCAATCGGTTGTTATGTATGTTCTAGTTTTTTGTACATCATTTTCTAGCAGATTCAATAGCATGTGAGTGAAGGTTTCATGACCGAGGCATATAAATACTTTATGCATGTTTTCAGTTTATGTTCTATAGTCTATATCTAAAACAAAGTTTTGGATGTAGGCTAATTCCTGGTTGTAGGAGTTTCTTAGGATGTTTCAAACTTCTTAGGTTAACTATCAGCTTCTTTGTTACACTTTCTACTTCCTAATATTACAATCTAATCCATCCAACTCATTCCCTGCCACAATTTTCCAAATATGTGAGGTTCTATCTGAGTTAAAATCACTTTCAAGCATTTTCAGAGGCCATTCCACCTTTTAAAATTTCCCACTTACCAAAACATGTTTGAAGTGAGTCTTGATTTGTAAGGCTTACCCCTTTGCAGTCAAGGGGTGACTCCTTGCGTTAACATTAAATGGTTTCGTTTTCAGGGAACGAAGTGTGAAGCTAGCTTCCCTGGGAGAATGACATAGATCCAACTCTTGATGGTAGACAAGAGAGGGACAAAGCAATTGACTGTAATTATCTACCTGGCGACTCCACAATCAAAGACTCCACTGGGGAGGATCTTGTTGACAGGAAGGTGAAGGGGAAGAAGTGTAAAACCATGTATCATTTCATTAGTTTTCTACATGAAATCTTGTTCTTCTTTACCAGCTCTTTCCTGTCTTTTCCTTTACATATAAAGAGGATAATCTTGTGCTT
This sequence comes from Picea engelmannii, assembly GCA_009831015.1. Classification (NCBI taxonomy): domain Eukaryota; kingdom Viridiplantae; phylum Streptophyta; class Pinopsida; order Pinales; family Pinaceae; genus Picea; species Picea engelmannii. The sequence goes on from ML793107.1 coordinate 551,222, forward strand.
TGTCTATTCGGTTAATCATAAGCCTTATTTTATATATCCATCCTTGGAAGAGGAGAATTTGCATCCTCCTTGTGTTGTTGAGGTTGGTCCTGAAACTTCACTTCAACCTATTGAGAAGAACGAGGTTTATATCTCCATCCCTTCTAAACATGCTCAGCCTTGTGACCATGAGAATGATGAAATTGATTCAAAACCTTCCCAGATCTTATTACCTTCTTCTATTAGTCCTGATCCTTGTCATCAACTTTTTAAACCTTGCTTTCAGCCCACATAATTTCAGTCTAGAGTCAGAAAAAGGGTGTTTAAAATTCTCAAATTTCCATCTCACCTTCATCCTTATCCTCCCAACTTTGTTGAGTATATTCCCCAGTTTACAGGAGAAGATCATGTTACAACTGAGAGGAATTTGGAGGCTTTTGATAACTTTGTTGATCAATTTGAGATAGTTCATGATGATGTTACAATGAGGTTGTTCTCCAAATATTTGTTTGAATATGTTGATGTGTGGCTTAAAGGTTTCAAAGCCAATTCCATTGGTTCTTGGATTGAGCTACGCAATTCATTTTTAAAGTGTTGGGGTGAGAACAAGTCCCTTGATCAGTGCTTGGTTGATTTTAATGCTTTGAGGAGAGGGGAAGAGGAAGCCTTGGTTGTCTTCAACATGAGATTTTACATTATTTATCATAACATGCTAGTAGAAATCCGACCTTCTGAGACTACTGCCACGGTATACTATGTAATAGCTCAACATTTAGAGCTTGTCCTTCTCTTGAGAAAAACAAAATCTTCATCCTTAAAATGCTTATTTGAAGATGTTGAGGAAGTTGAGGAGAAAATCCATGCTAGCAAGAGGATTTGCATGCAAGCATATTATGAAAGTTTGCATGTAGATGAACAACAAGAAGATTGTCAGTATATTTTAGATTTGTAGCAAAAAGACAGTGAGTATGAATAAGATCTAGAACAACAACAAGGTTGTAAGTATATTTTACATTTGGAACCAGAGTCTTCAGTATATCCACATTTTTCTATGGACAGGGATGCATGTCATGATTATGATCAGTTTTCAAAACATGTTGAACATATTATAACTGATGATTGCATAGATTATTATATGTTCCTGGCTAATCATTATCAACTTGATTTAAAACATGTTGTATCATTATCTTGTGGTCATCATGCTGGAAATGAAGAGACTGCCATTGTTCATGATCAAGAGTTGATTTCGAGAGAACAATAAGGTTATATTTTTGCAAGAAGAGAGGCATTCATGGATGAGAAATTATTTTTTGTGGATCAACATGCTTATGATATTGGTTTTAAGGATCCATTTGCAGCCTTGTTAGAGTCTTATGTTTCATATTTTCTAAAAATTTCAAATTGCATTATTTCATCGATACTCATGGGTGAGTATGGTTTTCTGAAAGAGTTTATGTCGTTTCTGCTATATTTATGTTATTACTCATTGATCAGTGACATAGATGAGATCATTTCAGTCATGAGGTTGCTTGAATGGTTACTATGGAAGTATGCTTTTACTTGACCAAGTTGCAAATTTGGTTAGGGTAGGGTAACATAGGTAATAAGCTCCCTTCTCGAGCCTTGCTTTCCTTAGTTTGTAGCGGGTTTTTCAATTTTCTTGAATAAGTGGCAGTTATTGGCAATGTTTAGAGGTTGGTTACACAGATGAATCCATATCCCAATGGATAATGCAACTGGAACTACTAAGGTTCTTGGAAGCCTCACAGGGAGGCCCCCATCCCAGTTGGAGCCTGATATTAGCACAAACATCTGCAGCGACAAAAGTAACTCAAAGGCCGTGTGAAAATAAAGTTTTGCCTACTCTAGATGCCTTACCTATGTCTAAGCTATCTGAACTATTTTTGAGTATAACATATGCATGAGATTTTCTAAGCTCTTTATGCATAATTTTGAAATAAACATAACGCTACTGGAATTTACGACAACGTATTTTGAAAGAAACAAAATGCTACCAGAATTTCTGGCAGCATATTTTGAAAGAAATAGAACGCTATCAGAATTTCCGACAACATCGGGATAAATTTTTTTTATAACAAATTTCTACCGGAATTTTGGAAGCGACAATGTTGAAGCTATTTTGACAGCTGTTAATGGACCTTTTTGAGCTGGTTAAAACATGATTGGGCCTGCTAAAGTTAGGGGCACGTGGAAGGCAATCAGTTTATGAAGAAACAAGTGGTCCTAAAAAGATGGTTCATGGAAACAACAATCCAGTCCAAGATTCGGTGTACCTCAACCACACACAACATCTTCAACATGTTCAGTGCTCTCCTCCTAGTCAACATCTGTCCAGTTAGTTAGCAAGTTGAGGAATCATATATCTAGTTACGCGTATGTTTTTTCCTGGGATGTAACTAAATGATTAATGATGTAATTAAGCTGTTACATTTATTTTGGAGGTGGTGTTGGTGCCTCTCCCTATATATTTTCACTTGAAAAACTTTGTAAGGGTTGATTGGTTCAACCAAAATCTTGATATCAATAAGAATACTCAATTTCTTTTTATGTAGAAGGATCTTGTGATTCAGGAAATGTTAAATGCATGACATGTTTCTTATTCTATTATTTTTATATTCATATATTTGTAGTAACTGGAGTTTAGTAGTGAGAACCCTTTGGAGGATCCAATTGGTTGTTATGTATGTTCTAGTTTTTTGTACATCATTTTCTAGCAGATTCAATAGCATGTGAGTGAAAGTTTCATGACTGATGCATAGAAATACGTTATGCATGTTTTCAGTTTATGTTCTATAGTCTATATCTAAAACAAAGTTTTGGATGTAGGCTAATTCCTGGTTGTAGGAGTTTCTTAGGATGTTTCAAACTTCTTAGGTTAGCTATCAGCTTCTTTGTTACACTTTCTACTTCCTAATATTACAATCTAATCCATGCAACTCATTCCCTGCCACAATTTTCCAAATATGTGAGGTTCTATCTGAGTTAAAATCACTTTCAAGCATTTTCAGAGGTCATTCCACCTTTTAAAATTTCCCACTTACCAAAACATGTTTAAAGTGAGTCTTGATTTGTAAGGCTTTCCCCTTTGCAGTCAAGGGGTGACTCCTTGCGTTAACATTAAATGGTTTCGTTTTCAGGGAACGAAGTGTGAAGCTAGCTTCCCTGGGAGAACGACATAGATCCAACTCTTGATGGTAGACAAGAGAGGGACAAAGAAATTGACTATAATTATCTACCTGGTGACTCCACAATCAAAGACTCCACTGGGGAGGATCCTATTGACAGGAAGGTGAAGGGGAAGAAGTGTAAAACCATGTATCATTTCATTAGTTTTCTACATGAAATATTGTTCTTCTTTACCAGCTCTTTCCTGTCTTTTCCTTTACATATAAAGAGGATAATCTTGTGCTTTGTCTATTCGGTTAATCATGAGCCTTATTTTATATATCCATCCTTGGAAGAGGAAAATTTGCATCCTCCTTGTGTTATTGAGGTTGGTCCTGAAACTTCACTTCAACCTATTGAGAAGAACGAGGTTTATATCTCCATCCCTTTTGAACATGCTCAGCCTTGTGACCATGAAAATGATGAAATTGATTCAAAACCTTCCCATATCTTATTACCTTCTTCTATTAGTCCTGATCCTTGTCATCAACTTGTTAAACCTTGCTTTCAGCCCACATAATTCCAGTCTAGAGTCAGAAAAAGGGTGTTTAAACTTCTCAAATTTCCATCTCACCTTCATCCTTATCCTCCCAACTTTGTTGAGTATATTCCCCAATTTACAGGAGAAGATCATGTTACAGCTGAGAGGAATTTGGAGGCCTTTGAGAACTTTGTTGATCAATTTGAGATAGTTCATGATGATGTTACATTGAGGTTGTTCTCCAAATATTTGTTTGAATATGTTGATGTGTGGTTTAAAGGTTTCGAAGCCGATTCCATTGGTTCTTGGATCGAGCTACGCAATTCATTTTTAAAGTGTTGGGGTGAGAACAAGTCCCTTGATCAGTACTTGGTTGATTTTAATGCTTTGAGGAGAGGGGAAGAGGAATCCTTGGTTGTCTTCAACATGAGATTTTACATTGTTTATCATAACATGCTAGTAGAAATCCGACCTTCCAAGACTGCTGCCACGATATACTATGTAATAGCTCAGCATTTAGAGCTTGTCCTTCTCTTGAGAAAAACAAAATCTTCATCCTTAAAATGCTTATTTGAAGATGTTGAGGAAGTTGAGGAGAAAATCCATGCTAGCAAGAGGATTTGTATGCAAGCATATTATGAAAGTTTGCATGTAGATGAACAACAAGAAGACTGTCATTATATTTTAGATTTGCAGCAAAAAGACAGTGAGTATGATTCAAATCTAGAACAACAATAAGGTTGTAAGTTTATTTTACATTTGGAACTAGACTCTTCAGTATGTCCACATTTTTCTATGGACAGGGATGCATGTCATGATTATGATCAGTTTTCAAAACATGTTGAACATATTATAACTGATGATTGCATAGATTATTATATGTTCCTGGCTGATCATTATCAGCTTGATTTAAAACATGTTGTATCATTATCTTGTGGTCATCATGCTGGAAATGAAGAGACTGCCATTGTTGATGATCAAGAGTTGATTTCGAGAGAACAATAAGGTTATATTTTTGCAAGAAGAGAGGCATTCATGGATGAGAAATTATTTTTTGTGGATCAACATGCTTATGATATTGGTTTTAAGGATCCATTTGCAGCCTTGTTAGAGTCTTATGTTTCATATTTTCTAAAAATTTCAAATTGCATTATTTCATCGATACTCATGGGTGAGTATGGTTTTCTGAAAGAGTTTATGTCGTTTCTGCTATATTTATGTTATTACTCATTGATCAGTGACATAGATGAGATCATTTCAGTCATGAGGTTGCTTGAATGGTTACTATGGAAGTATGCTTTTACTTGACCAAGTTGCAAATTTGGTTAGGGTAGGGTAACATAGGTAATAAGCTCCCTTCTCGAGCCTTGCTTTCCTTAGTTTGTAGCGGGTTTTTCAATTTTCTTGAATAAGTGGCAGTTATTGGCAATGTTTAGAGGTTGGTTACACAGATGAATCCATATCCCAATGGATAATGCAACTGGAACTACTAAGGTTCTTGGAAGCCTCACAGGGAGGCCCCCATCCCAGTTGGAGCCTGATATTAGCACAAACATCTGCAGCGACAAAAGTAACTCAAAGGCCGTGTGAAAATAAAGTTTTGCCTACTCTAGATGCCTTACCTATGTCTAAGCTATCTGAACTATTTTTGAGTATAACATATGCATGAGATTTTCTAAGGTATTTATGCATAATTTTGAAATAAACATAACGCTACTGGAATTTACGACAACGTATTTTGAAAGAAACAAAACGCTACCATAATTTCTGGCAGCATATTTTGAAAGAAATAGAACGCTATCAGAATTTCCGACAACATCGGGATAATTTTTTTTTATAACAGAGTTCTACCGGAATTTTGGAAGCGACAACGTTGAAGCTATTTTGACAGCTGTTAATGGACCTTTTTGAGCTGGTTAAAACATGATTGGGCCTCCTAAAGTTAGGAGCACGTGGAAGGTGGTTAGTTTATGAAGAAACAAGTGGTCCTAAAAAGATGGTTCATGGAAACAACAATCCAGTTCAAGATTCGGTGTACCTTAAGCACACACAACATCTTCAACATGTTCAGTGCTCTCCTCCTAGTCAACATCTGTCCAGTTAGTTAGCTAGTTGAGGAATCATATATCTAGTTATGCGTATGTTTTTTCCTGAGATGTAACTAAATGATTAATGATGTAATTAAGTTGTTACATTTATTTTGGAGGTGGCGTTGGTGCCTCTCCCTATATATTTTCACTTGAAAAACTTTGTAAGGGTTGATTGGTTCGACCAAAAGCTTGATATCAATAAGAATACACAATTTCTTTTTATGTAGAAGGATCTTGTGATTCAAGGAATGTTAAATGCATGACATGTTTCTTCTTCTGTTATGTTTCTATTCATCTATTTGTAGTAACTAGATTTTAGCAGTGAGAACCCTTTGGAGGATCCAATCGGTTGTTATGTATGTTCTAGTTTTGTGTACATCATTTTCTAGTAGATTCAATAGCATGTGAGTGAAGGTTTCATGACTAAGGCATTGAAATACTTTATGCATGTTTTTAGTTTATGTTCTATAGTCTGTATCTAAAACAAAATTTTGGATGTAGGCTAATTCTTGGCTGTAGGAGTTTCTTAGGATGTTTTAAACTTCTTAGGTTAACTATCAGCTTCTTTGTTACACTTTCTACTTCCTAATATTACAATCTAATCGATGCAACCCATTCCTTGCCACAATTTTCCAAATATGTGAGGTTCTATCTGAGTTAAAATTACTTTCAAGCATTTTTAGAGGCCATTCCACCCTTTTAAATTTCCCACTTACCAAAACCTGTTTGAAGTGAGTCTTGATGTGTAAGGCTTACCCCTTTATAGTCAAGGGGTGACTCCTTGCATTAACATGATGAAATGGTTAAAACCAAAGATTTCACATTCTGTTGATGTCATCAATCACATGGAAAATTCAAGTGAAGAAGTGAAATGGGTGCTTTAGTGTTTTAAAGGCACACGTGTCACCTATAATTGTTTCAGTGGTTTAGTCAGTGGTAATTGTAATTTAGGTTTTGTAGGTATGTTGGATAAAAGGATATTTACGTCAGGATATGTCTCAAAGCATTGTTTTAGAATACATGTGTGAGGTGGAATGATTCCTTAGAAAATTCAAACTCAAGCAAATCATACATATGTGTTCACAAAACCAACGTTATTAGAGAAGTTGTAGTTGTTATTGGATTATCTTGGCTTGTGGCATAGGTGATGAATAAACTCGACAATAATATTTAGGTAAATCGTTGTCAAGGTAGAGATTGTTGAGATATGCCAACCAATTTCGCATGATTTTGTGGATTGTAGCAGATTTAGTGGCTCCTTTATTTATTTTGTTGTTGAAACAAATCACACAATGTGTGGATCCACATAAATGTAATCAGTTATATGTAACTCTTGAGAGCTGCTATAAATATATATATGCCCATAGAGAAAAGAAAGAGTCTTGAGAGAGGTTGAGTGTGTATAATCCTAGTTTGGATTATGTAATATATCCCTTGAATGATAATAAACCAAATATCATTTCTCGTGGATGTTTCCCTGTGGTTTTGCCACGTAAAAAGATGTGTTCAATTTGTGTGATTGATTGCGTAGTGAAGATGCACTAGGTGCACCAAGCAAGCTGAGTATATCTACGTGAGTTCAATCCGGATCTGAGCAAAGAAAATGGATCTGAGCATTGAAATTCGAGTTCCTTGCAAAGGGGCATCTTTTTTTCCTAGACGCTCCCTAGAGAGTGTGGTAGGAGCATCCCCCGGTCCCTTCCTTCATAAATTGATTTTTTCCATACCTGGACGTGTCTGTCTTTTAGTTGGAGGAGCGTCCAGATAAGGACACGCCCTGTACACGGAGAGAGGAGCATCCAAGACGTGCTCTTTGCATGGGTAAAGGGGCGTCCAGACGCCCTGTGCATACTTGTGGGGGAGCGTCCTCCAATTAGAACAAGAGTTATTAAGCAGACTATTCGCGTGGAAATAGGTATGATGGTGGAGTATTAAAGTCGAGGTATGAAATCGGTCTTCTAAAATCCATGAGATGAAGAAAAAAAAATGTATATGTGATTTCGTATAAATTCCTTTGTTATTGCACATAAGTAGAGAATAAATCAAAGAAATTTTTTGTTTTTCTTTAAGCATGAAATTCGTAAGAAGAATTGCTTAGTGGAGTGGAGATATAATTTTATAAAGGATTATAAAGTAAATGGGTGGATGTCATATATAAATGATGTGAATTGGATGTAAAAAGGTTTTTCTAATATATATATATAATTCTTTATATATATATATATATATATATATATATATATATATATATATAATTCTTTATGATTTAAATTTTTTTGGTTTAATCTTGAAACTTTATTATTTAAGGATTCATTTTGAACTATATAAGGCTATTCTTCCATTTTAAGAGTTCAATTTTATAAGCAATGGTGTGGGCAATTCGTGCTAATGGCCAAGATGCAAAGTGCATAGTTTGAGATCGAGAAATTCAATGGGAAGAACAATTTCGAATTGTGGAAGGTCAAGATGCACGATCTGTTGGTGCAACAAAGGTTGCAGAAGGCACTGGCGAGAAATTCAAAGAAAACAGTCGCCATGACAAAAGAGGAATGGGAAGAAATAGATGCAAAAGAACTCAGTACCATTCGGCTATGTCTGGCAAGTGATGTTTCGTTTAATATCATAGGAGAGGATACAAAAATAGGCTTATATATATTTAATTCTTTATGATTTGAAACCTTTCTTGGTTTCATCTTGAACCTTTATTATTTAAGGATCCATTTTGAAATATATAAGATTATTCCTCCATTTTAAGAGTTTAGTTTTATTAGCAGTAGCATGGGAAATTCGTGCTAATGGCCAAGATGTAGAGTGCAAAGTTTGAGATCAGGAAATTCAACGGGAAGAACAATTTTGAATTTTGGAAGGTCAAGATGAAGGATCTGTTGGTGAAACAAGGGTTGCAAAAGGCGTTGGCGAGCAAGTCAAAGAAACCAACAGCCATAACAAATGAGGAATGGGAAGAACTGGACGCAAAAGCACTCAATACCATTCATTTATGTCTAGTAGATCATGTTCTATTTAATATTGTAGGAGAGGATACAACAATAGGCTTATGGACCAATATGGAAAGTCTGTATTTGACAAATTCCTTGACCAACTGAATCTTTTTGAAGAAGCAATTATACAGTTTGTGAATGAAAGAAGGTACGAGAATTGTTTACCATTTAAATACCTTTAATACCCTTATAATGAAATTGACTAGTATGGAAGTTAAATTTGAAGATGAAGATAAGGTTATTACACTATTTTTCTCATTGCCTGATTCTTGGGATTATTTAGTCACCTCTATTAGCTTTAGCTCAACAATTTTTTTAGATTATAAATCTGTTGTTGGAGCTTTTTTGGTTGAGGAGATGAGGAGAAAATATAGTCAAGAAACCTCAACTTTAGAGGCGATTTTGGTCAAAGACTGACCCAAAGAAAAAGACTTGAATCAAAGAAGTTGTTCATTGTCTAAGTCAAGGGGCAGAAAGGGTAAAGTAAAATGCTCGTACTTTGGAAAAACTGGCCATCTGAAGAAATATTGTTGGAAAAGAAAATAATCGTAGGAGAACTCTACGAAAGAAACAAATTTGGATGCAACAAAACCAGGTACGAATCATGAAGTTTTATCTGTTTCTAGTAGCTTACAATATCAAGAAAATGGATGTTAGATTTGGGTGCCTCCCACCACACGTTCTCACATAGAAACTGGTTTATTTCTTACCAATCTGTCGATGACAGTGTAGTGTTTATGGGAAATGGTTTTCCCTGTAAAACTGTTGGGATTGGAAGTATTAGAATTAGGATGTTCTATGGTATTTTTAGAGAACTAACGAATGTTAGATATGTACTCGAGCTTAAGTTGAATTTGATTTCATTAGAGGTTTTGGATTCTGGTGGATATAAATATGAAGGTCAAGGTGGAGCACTCAAAGTGTCAAAAGGCAGTTTAGTAGTGCTGAAGGAAACAAAGGTTTATAACCTTTATAATATGGAAGGAAGTACTGAAGTTTCATTTGAGGTAACATGTATATTCTTGTTTATTGCAGAAGCAATGAGGCCATATGAGCAAGAAAGAGTTGCAAAACTATAAGTTTCATCCAGAATTAGGATCTGTGTTTCTCATTTTCTACTTGTTTTATATATTTGTTAGTTATGATGATGGAAATGAGGGATGTAATGTGTGGGATCCTAGTGCCCAAAATATTTTCATTAACATAAATATAGTATGTATGGAACAACCAGAAGGGTTTGTTCAAGATCACAATGGTACATTTGTTTGCATGCTAGAGAATTCATTGTATGGCCTAATGGTACCCAATAAACTAAACAAGAGGTTTGAATTCTTCATGGTGAGCCAATAGTTTTCAAGGGGTAGGTATGACTATACTGTTTATAGTACATTTATTTTCTTGATGATATGCTCATTGCAAACCGAAGCATGGCTGAGATCAGTGATACAAAGGCTCAGTTGGACAAGACATTTCAGATGAAGAATCAATGAGAAGCAAAACAAATTGTTAGCACATAAGTACACAGAGATGGTAATAATGGTAAGTTGTGGTTGAAGTTCAGTATGAATATCATGAAACCAGTTAATATCCCTATTGCTTTCCACCATAAGTTTTCTTCAAGTTTAAGTCCAATTTATAAAGAAGAAAAAGTTATGTCTCATGTCAGTTCAATAGGAGGTCTGTTGGATGAGATGAAATACTAGAGATTTCACATTCAATTGATGTCGTCAACATGGCAAATTCGGGTGAAGAAGTGAAATGGGTTCTTTAGTGTTTTAGAGGCACAAGTGCCACCTATAATGGTTCCAGTGGTTTAGTATGTGGTAATTGTAATTTAGGTTTTGCATGTATGTTGGATAAAATGATATTTACCTCAGGATATGTATCAAAGAATTGTTTTGGAAGACATGTTGGAGGTGGAGTGATTCCTCAGAAAATCCAAACTCAAGAAAATCATATAGGTGTGTTCATGAAACTAGCGTTATTAGAGAAGCTGCAGTTGTGCTTGGATTATTTTCTCTTGCAACATAGGCGATGAATAAACTGGACAATGATATTTAGGTAAATTGTTCTCAAGGTGGATATTGTTGAGATATGCCAACTAATTTCCCACGATTTTGTGGATTGTATTATATTTATTGGCTCTTTTATTTAGTTTGTTGTTGAAACAAATCACACAATGTGTGGATCCACATAAATGTAATAAGTTCTATGTAACTATTGAGAGATGCTATAAATCTATGTATGCCCATAGAGGCAAAAGAGAGTCTTGAGAGAGGTTGAGTGTGTGTAAGCTTGGTCTGGCTGATGTAATATCTCCCTTGAATGATAATAAATTGAATATCATTGTCCTGTGGATGTTTTTCTGTATAGGGTTTTACCACGTAAAAAATTGTGTTCAATTTTTGTGATTACATCTTGTTCTATATTTGCAATTAGATATATGTGTTTTTTATGCTTATGCTACAAAAATGAGCAAGTTGTAAATGAATCTTAGAAAATGTCTAAATCTACAATTTGACAGCATTCATACACATATTTCTAATTTATTGTTGTTTAAGTGACATGCATAGAAACTGGACTAGTTTTCATCAAAAAATTGTAAACACTTTGCATAGTTGAATTGTAGTGGGGATAGTTCCACTTGAGTGTTTATGTGTTGTACCTGGAAGGTTCCTTCTTGATTATATATATATATATATATATATATAATCTTATGAGTTCATTACACATAATGCTTTATAACATCCTTTGATTTAACAACTTGCTCTACCTCTTTGAGACAATCCTAACCCAAGCATAAGCTTTATCCTTTATCATCCAATTATTTTCTAATAAGGTGAAGTTCATAGTGCTTCACACCCTTTATGCATAAGTTTTTGGTTCATATATTGACCATCATGATCTCCATGACATGCATACATGGCTTCAAGGGTGTTATCATGAGAAATAGTGATGCTCATGATGATATGACACCTTTTCAAACACATATATATATTCCATTAAGATATTTGTCCATGAAGTACATGCATGGCACGTTCTAATTATTTGATAACCATTTTATTGGCCCATATAGTTTCAACCTAGAAACCAAACATATAGTGCTATATTCTTCTTCTTATATTCCCTCTACCAAGCATGGTTATCATGTTTAACATAACAACCAATTGAATAAAACCAATAGCACCTACAGCTCTTCTTTATAATGAGTGTTTCATCTGATGATTGTGGAAAAATGCATTGTATGCATTTATTTCCAAGGGAAATACCAACCTTGATTTCATGCTTGACTTTCAAGTTAAATATGCCAAGTACACCTATCCATCCTTATTCCAATGTTCAACTTGTTGGTTGACAAGCACCTTAGACTACCATGCTTTTTCCCAACAAACTCTACCTCCACATCCCAATATAGGGATTATATCTGCATTCATCCTTGGTCATTCCTACATCTAATATACTCATATTCAACATAGACATCTTTCTCCAATTTTAAGATACTTTGGGGGATTCCTACATTGACAATTTTCCTTGTCAAATCAATCCCAAAGGCTTTTTTATGTGATTATTTCAGAGTAACTAGACAAATAGTTTCCAAACTTGAGTCTTCTTCTCTATTTCCTTCTAAAATAGATTTCCAATAGATATACCCTTTTCCCATTTTGAGTTCATTGTTGAAGGTCATATTACCCATAAGTTCTCATTTTACCCTTTTTCTACTCATTTTTTTGGTGTAGATCAAGTTTCAAGATCATATTCCATTACTTATGGAGGAAAATCAGGTGAGATCAAGAGAACCATTTGTATCAAGAATTTATTGTATTCTCATATGTGAATACTTAGAAACCTTCATCTCATAAATATTTTGTTCCAATAATATTATACATCATTTTCAAGATGTCAACTTAACTATTTTTGTCACCTTGTCCAATGTCAGAAAATATAGCGAAAATCACTGACATTCAAACTATAAGAATCTACAAAATTTTACAAGGACATATTTGTCTAGATTCTTCAAGAGACGAAATGTTTAAGAAAATTTTTCTAGATTTTCTTTCTCGAGCCACTTCTCCTTCAAATACAGTTCCAAAATTGTTAGGGACCTAACCTCCCTAACCCCTCATGTAGGTAGAATAATATGTTTTCTATATAATAAAGGATGGCATTAGTGAATAAGGCCTATCAATAATGTGAACAAGTCTAATGTGAGAAGACTTAATATAATTTTTCGCTTCTAGAAAAACCTTCCTTTAGAATGTTCTTTTGAAGATAGAATTAGTATAAATAGGAGTAGAAGGCATGGGAAATTTTTGTCTTGAGATTTATTTTGTTATTGAGCTCTACTCTACTAGAGGTTTTCCCCCTCAAAGAGGCACGTGAACTTGGATTTATGTCAATAAAGGTATCATTTTGAGTGTTATTGTTCTTTATATTTCGTTGTTTCTGCTGGTATTCTTCATAACTATTTTGTTTTTCTTTGCATAATACATTTGGTACCTTACAAGTGGTATCAAAGAAATTTCGTCTACAAAAATTGGGACAGTTTTTCCAGGGTAGATACATGTACTGATAATGTATTTAAAGCAATGAGATCTATCGTTTGACAAGTTAAAATGTGGTTGGGGAGGAATGTACAAAAGAAATACAGACGATTTTATAGGTTACTCGAAACCATTGTTTCAGCTAGTTGTAAACCTATGTAACCCTTGTTGGTACCCCTATGAGTAGTATCCCATCAAACAACACGTGTACATGACCATCACTCCCATGTACCTTCAGGTATATAGGGAGTCCCCTAGGTCTCCTGAAACTAACTATATATTAGGCTATTGGTTGCTTGAATTCTATAGTGGCACTAAGAACAACACTAGGGAAGACTATTCTTTAGTACTTGGGTAATCAGTTAGTACGACTAAGGGTATGGTTAAACCTCCTTAGTTGGTGCCCCAAGATATTGGGCTAAGTACTATTGTTTGACCCCATGTGTATATTAGAGATCTATATCACAAGGAAAAACCTTGTCCGTAGGAACCCTAAAAACACTAACCCTTGTTTCCAAAACAAAACATAACAAAAATAGAGGGGAACTTATAAAACACAACCATGCTTCCTACATCTAGTTTTTGAAATTCCTACACAATTTTCCTTGTTAACATTTTGGGCATTTTGTCACTGTAGTATTCTTCAGGTCAGAGTATAACATTGCAGGAGTAAGGAAAAAAATCATAGTGGTCCCATTGGTTGGATTCCTCTCTTCACCCTGGTCATTGTGGTACCTATCACTTAAAAGTATTTTTCCCCATCAATCCATCAACCCTTCCCAACACCATTTTTTCCACATATTCAATTGGATTTCTCTCTTTGCACTGATTGCAATGGTACCCTTCCCTAGTAACCCCTTTCTATGCAGACCCATCAACCCCATTCTTGTTGTTTTCCTTCACCATGGACTAAACCCACAACCAAGAAATTGAAAACCACTTCAATTCCCTATCATCTAAGATATCCAAGAGCCAAAATGAAATTAAACAACTCAATGCCAATATTACGACCCTCAATTACACCATCAATTCCACCATAGAGGCCAAAATGGAATCCAACTCTACACACATGGACAACAACCTTAAATCCTTTTCTGCCAAGATCCATCAATGGATGAATCCAACAAAGGGCCCTATCTCCTCTAATCAACCTTATAACCCAAAAGCTGTTGATTCCTCCCATTCTGTGCCCTTTCATTCTAACCCTCCTTATCAGGAACTCTGTCTTCCCAAAGTGGAAGTGAATAAAATTGATGGCTCGGATCCCACGGGATGGCTCACTCAAATGGAACATTATTTCTCCTTTCATGCCATTATGGATGATTTTTTCGAACTTCATATCGGTTTCCTTTATTTGGATCTTGAACATTGGCAATGGCATAAAAATTCATGCAAAGGGTATGTTTCTTTGACACAATTTGTTGCAGATATTTATGAATGTAGATGTTATGTTTCTTGGAAACAATTTGTTGCATATCTTTATGAATGCAAAGGGTAGGTTGCTTGGACATATTTTTCTTCAGATCTTTATGGATAGAACTGTTTGATTAAAATTTATCAATTGAAATCCTTCTCTAGTTTTTGTTTCATTTTTCACTAACCCTTCCTCTTCTCTTCATTTCCTCTTTTCTAAGGTTGGAGGTTATTCATTTTGATACCATCCCATATTGTTGTCCTTTGAACTAGTTAGTCCTTGTTTTCTTACTTTTCCCTTTGGCTAACTCCTTTTGAAGATATTGTAATTGCTCATTTGTTAGATTATTTCAGTGATCTTTTTCGTATTTTTCTATATTAGAACTACATGGAAAAATCCTAGTAGAGGAGAATTTTATGAAGCTTTTTAGTGTTACAATATTGGGATTTTTTTTCAAAAAAACCTCCACCACAACCTTTGTTATTCATAGCAAAGGTTTTAGCAGAGATTTTAACGGTTGTTCCATATAACTAAAAGCATTTGGGTGGATGGAAGTTTTAGTGGAGGTTTTTTTGTCAATGCTTGTATTGGTAAAATGCATTGGTGCTTTATTAATTAAGATGCACCAGTGTGTACATAAACCTAAAAAGCACTGAGGATCATATAATTATTATGCACCAGTTTCTCCTTTTTTTTGTATGCAACACCGATGCTTTTTGGGTTTATGTATGCATTGGTTTGTATTTTTTTTGTATTCAACATTGGTGCTCCTATAAATATTACATACCATGTCATTCTTTTTTATTTTATGGCACACCATTGATAGCATAATTTGTGTGCACTGGTGGCTGTATTACCATGTGGATCAGAATGAAGTGAAATTTCAAACATTTGAGGTAAGATGTCAACGCCATTCTTTATTACTAAGCATCGATGTATATATTATATGTAAAGCCCCGATGCATGTATTATTTGTAAACACTTGTGCCTATTATAATCATGAACATCGTAATATTTTGAAACAATAAATATAATTGTACATTATATTGTTTAAACCAACAATGTTTTTTGACAATTTTAGCATTAGTGCTCCAATATAATTAATAGGAACTGGTGCGTATAACTCATAAAAACACATTGTTTTCTATTCTATGGCATGCATCATTTAGTGAGTTCAAAATAATACAATGTGTGTGTGTGTGCGCGCGCGCGTGTGTGTGTGTGTGTGTGTATTTTAATTAATTTATTTTTTTACAAATTTTCAATTAATCATCTCAAAATCAAATATTTTTAATAATAATATTGATTTGTAGATATTTTTATTGTGTTTTGATATAATGATGACATTAATGTGTTATCCATCGGATTATACCTCTGTTATTTGTAACAATTAAATCATCCATATATTAATTAATTAGTAACGCAATATTTTACAACATTCGACGATGCAATAAAATAAGAATTCCATTTTATTATATATGAATAAGAGACCCATCATAATACAAAATGGGACAACGTCAATTTTTACAATAATTAAAATGAAACCAATATGTAATTGTTGCACTTATTGGTAACATGTCCTCATGCAGTTGGGACAATATGTCAAGTATACTAAACAAAATCCTTGATTTTCATAGACAAATATTCCAAAACATGCAACTTGTAGTAACATGCAATTATATTGATTGTCATTCATCACTTGAACTATTGTCATTGCTCGAGCTATGTGCATGCCTAATTTCTTCATCACTTGTAGGAGATATTGTACTTTGGTTATTTAACCTAATGTTTTCTTGATCGACTTTTCTTTGATGTTCCACCTCATTATGTTCCATCTACAAACATAGAAATAAAGTGTAGTAAGTATATCTACATTTATATATATAGTATAATATACATGATTGTGTAAATAAAAAAATGTACCATAGCAACAGGTGTTTCATAAACAATACACATTTTCCATAAGCCATGTTGCATGTCATCTCTCAAAATATATTTTGTTGGTTGCAGTCCATGCTTTGTTTCCTGCATGTTTAATGTGTCATGACAAAGAATAATCAATATAATTAATACAAAGGTTTCTTGTTGTTCCATTAATTATTAAAAAGAGAATTTAAACAACACAACTACCTACAAATTGTTCAATTAAACCTTGATACTTCAACATATACTCACAACCCATACTTAACCCAATATCTATCAATTTTTTGGTTGACTCTTCTTCATTTGTTAGCACGTATTAGAAGACATCCATGGACGAGTGAAAATTAATTATTTAAAAAAAAATATCACAACAAACATGAAATCTCAAGTAAGGCTGAAAACATAAGTACTCACAAACTTTGTGACCAACCCTTTTATTCCTCATCGTCCTGTATTATGTGTTGAATGAGTTCCATTTCTCTTTATTTTCTACAACAATATAATTGAAAATTAACATTTCATGTGATCATTAAATTCGATGTACATAAAAGAATAAATGAATGATTACATACCTCATATTCATGTTGTTGTTGTTGGGATGACTCCTCTTGTAAATAAATTATGTTCATTTCRTTTACCATCTCCTTGTACACGTTTTTGGACCTCCCTACTAGCATGTATTGGTTTTCCCCTCATTTTTCCCTTGGAATTTTCATAATCTTYCTRAAAAAAAGAAAAGCACAATGATTTTTTTTTAAATTGACATGAAAGTAAATATAGCAAAAAAATATTAATTTGGTAATTTTGGAACATATTATAGAAAAAAATGTTTARTAATAATACTTTTTAAATGTWTTWTTTTTTTTGTTATTGTRAGTTTTTATATTGCAAGTCTCACGGGTCTCATTGACCATTGCTTCGGAAACACTTCCTATAGTTTGTGTATAACTTGATTATTGGAGTCATTGGGTTTATTTTTGTATTGTAAGTGGAAAGTATGTCTATAAGTTATTTTCACTATATCTCTCAAAGTTTTGTAAAACAATTTGGCCCTCTAATTAACTTTTAGCACAATGCTAGATGAACTAAGGACCAAGTCCTCATCATTTACATCCTTCATAATTGTTATTTTCTTAGTACAACATTTTGTTCCCTTGTTATCGGTCCCTACACAACAATAAAAAAATGTGAAATCGAGTGTTGAAAACATGATAGCAATTAAAGTTAATAAATTCATTTTCAGTAAAAAGTTAAAGAAAAAGCCTGTGTTGATTACCTATTGATCCACCTAATTCCTCTCTTTGCAACATTTACATAAAGATTTTAATCTCTTTTTCACTCAGATTGCGAACAATCTTATCAAATTTCTTCAAGTTGTTTCTTTGCATGAAATGACTTAACCAATACACATCATTAATTTAAACTTACATATAATTCAAATATATTAATTTTTTAATAAAACTTAAAGAACTTTGTTTTTTCTCTTGTTGGGATGAGATACCATCATGCTTGTTTCAATAAGTTGTTTTCCTTGAACTTGTATTAGCCATCTTCTATAAAAAAAAATCCAGCAATAATCAAATATAAAAATTACGAAATATTGTTTTACAAAATAATATTTGGGTGCATATAATAAAATAGTACGCAATAGCACATTAATCATATGTATATGCATCGATATATCATAACCATAAATAAATAAATATTTTTTTTACAAATTGTTATATTCACATGGTGCTCTATAAATTAATAGAAGCACTGATGCATCATTACTATTTAATGTGCACCACCAAACCCTTGGACAAATTTAAAACATGATTCTTTGGATATTAAAAACAATGTTCTTTTCATTTTGAAGTCATCAGTGTTGTTGACAAGAACATGTGCATGAGTGTGCTATTCGTATATAGTGTGCACTCCTAACTGCAAAATCATTTTCTTAAAATAAAATGATAGCAATGAGGTTTAGGATCCAATGTGTAATGTACCCCGCCACCAAGGCCTAGACATGATACTTCAAAAACACACTTCAAGAATTTTTTTCAAACTATAATAACATTTAATTAATAAAGAAGTATGAAAGAAACACCATAAAAACTCATGCAATAATCAATATTCATGCTAGACTTAAAAGGAATGCTTATGCGTGACATGCATAACAATGAACAACAAGAAAACACATTATAAATATGAATATCAGAGATAATAAATAATACACAATGAAAATAAATATACAAGCAAAGGAAACCATGATATAGAGCACTTATCTTAAACAAAACCAATCACCAATTGGTTGCAAACCAAGGATGCTCCACCCAACCTTAGAAATTGTTCCAAGTATCAAAAACAGGTAACCCCTGAGTCAGGGCTATGAATCTACAAGTACAGGTTCCAGAGAGACACTTAGTTTTCCAAACCAATCAACACTTAAGCTCTCACAGGTTTCTCAACACACAACAATCCAAAGTACACCATCTCTCTTCTCTCCAGCCTACACCACCCAAAGAAAATGAACTCCCTTAATTTAAACACATTTTGATTAATTGGGTTGGTTTTCATTGATGTCAACCCTTGAAGAAATTCCGATAGCAAAAAGGTTTGGGTAATGGACCCAAGTTTGTTTTATGAATAATTGTATGAGTTTTGATATATTTGCAGGAACGACTATTCTAGATGGATAGTACATGTCATGCAATTTTCGGTGGTATGTGGAATGCCACATAACTCCTCACGGTTAGAGAGTTATGGCCATGTGAAGTTGGAGAACCCTCATGAGTCATCTAGAAGCCCCAAAATCTCAAAGTAGTCAAAGTGGTTGCAAAGAATAAATTATTTAAATAATCAAGTGAAGTGATGAACTTGTATTATAAGTCAAAGTGGATACAAAAGAGATTATTTAAATAACAAAGTTAATGGAGAAATTACTAAGTGGAAAAGTGGTTAGAAGTTGGTTAGCCCTAAAATAAGAAAAGTGGTTTAAGATGATTAGAAGGTAACCCCTTGAGGAAGCTACATAAAAGTATAAATAAGAGGAAAGGGTCTCTGATTTTAATCACACTTGAGCATATTGGATATCTACAAGTGACTGAGGTAACCAAAAGATATCTAAGGATAATTTCAGAGGGAAGGTGAAGTAAAGAAGGTTGAAATTCAAGGGAGGATAAATTCTTTTGATGATGCTTTCTAAGGTATGTTATTTACAGGTCATCAGACCATTTCCACAATAATTTTTTTTCTAGAATGATTCAGACCGCAAAATCTGGCGTCCGTTGAGGAAACATATCTAAGTAGTTGTGATAATTGTTTTAGCTTCTGGGTCGTTTTATTTTTGGAGTTACACTCCATGAAAAATAGGGTTTGTGGCTAGTCCTGAAACTAGTCTAAAACAAGTGTTTAGGGTAAAAACGTCATAGATTATTCATAACACATCCAAGTTAAGTAATACCAAATGTATTGGTTATAGTACAATATGTAGTATGTTGTGTACCATTTTCAGATATATAAAACAAATATTCTGTGAGGGGCACACTCTACAAGTTCGCTCTCTAGAATAAGTCATAATTCAACAAGGTATGCCATTTTTCCTATAACTCCTTTTTTGAGAGGTTCAAAGTAGTGAAACCTAGAGAAATTGCATAAAAGAGACTGAAGAACATTGTGTACTATTTTCAGATCTTTATTCATTATAGGTACATAGTTATAATTATTTCAAGTTAGGGTTGTTGACTAATCCAAAATTAGTCATGTGAGACTAAAGTAGAGTTTGATGAAAATGTTAGTCTCTTGTTGTTAAAGTTAAGGAAGGTTTGCATGTATGCGATCATATACACCAGGTCTATTATAGAGTTACAAATCATATTTGGATGATGAAATTGATGAGGGATTTTGGTTGAGGTACATGTTGGGTACATGGTTGAGACAAGTAGTTGATGATTTGGCACATACATGATGTGTATAGTTGATGATGTTGGTACATATTGATGAGACATAGTTTATGCGTATTTGATGAATGAATGGTACATATTTGGTGCATGGTTGATGCAATCGTTGATGGTACAGGTTGGTGCATGGTTGATGCACTTGTTTATGGTATAGGTTGTTACAGGTTTACAACAGTGTATCTCACAGTGATAGTGTGACAGTGGTTCCATCATTCTACTTCTATGACAGGGCAGTTGGATGGGCAAGGATAGGTGGTTGTAGCCACCTTCCGATTGTAGCCGGAGAACATAGGGGGTTGTAGCCTCCTTCTGGTTGTAGCCATAGAATTGGGGATTTGGAGCTTCCCTCAGGTTATAGCCTGAGGGAAGCTCCAAATCCCTAGGGGGTTGGAGCCTCCTTCTAGTTGCAGCTGGAAAACAAAGGAAGTTTGTGATTCCAGTGAATGTAATTCTTAAAGACATATTAGAAAAAACATTCTATGGTTTTCTCCCTCTTTGGGTTTCCACATAAAAACATTGTTGTATTGTGTATGTGTATGATTTCTCATTTGTTCATTATTTATTTACTCTGGAACTATTGGATGATAATTATACATTGATATAACACTTGCATTTTATGGTTAAAAATGATTACATTTCTCTATTATTGATTCAACCCCCCTCTCAGTAATCCAACAATTAGTATTAGAGCGGGTTCCTTCAGAAATCAATTTAACCACTGGAAGGAGATCATGGATTATTCTAAGAATGGAGTACCACTGATTAATGGTCAGAATGGGTTAAAGTATGAGATATGGAGCAAAAACACAAAATTAGTTTTACAAGAATAGGGGCATTATATTTGGCTATCAGTCGTTATAGGATATGATAGTTCAAAAAGGGCAAAGACTGCAGCTAAGAAGGAATTGAAGAAGAATAACAAAATAGAAATGGATTTCATCTGGGAAGGATTACCTAATCTAGTAAGAGAAAAGGTTGGTAAATGTTCATCAACCAAAGAAATTTGGGATAAGTTGCATGACATATATTCTTCACCCATCGCAGATTCAAAAAATTCCAAAGAAGATGCAGGTACATATCAAGAAGAAATATGTTCACCATGTCAAACAGATTCAAAACATGAAGAGTACATAATCAACAGAGGTATGTTGTTTTTATTTAATTGTGAAAAACACAGACATCTTGAAATAGAATGCCATGAAGGAAATGAGACATAAAAACTAATTGAAAAAGAAAACAATTATGAAGAAGAATTGATTAATGTTTTAGATGAACAAAGAAAAGAAAGAGAAGACAACAAGTCACTCAAGAAATAATTGATGAAACAAAATGAAAGTGTTTCCATTTCTTAAGAAGCCCAACAGGTCATCGAGAACTTAAGAATTCAGCTAGAAGAAGTCATAAAGATCGAAGAAAATCTTGAATATAAAAAACAGTGTTTGGAAGCCAACATAGCAGCACAGTAGGAAGAAGCATAAATGAGAGAGAAGATATTGATAGATCATCCTAAGAAAATAACTAATGATCTAAACCATATTGAAGCAGAGTTTGGTCAAGAAGAGAAAGGACTTGAAGAAGAAATAATTAGATTAAAAATCCAGCTTGAATAAGCGAAAAGAACAGAGGAAGTCATGAAGTCTCAGATAATGAAGAAAGAAGAAGAGGTTGAGAAGGTTGAAGAAGAATTTGTCACATTGAGAAGTAAAAGATTCAAGATCAACAAGAACGTTGAAGAGACTGAAACATCCACATCAGTCATAGAGAATGAAGATAAGCATTCTAGGTTGCTAGAAAATAAGAATGAAGAAAATAGAAAGAGTTATGCAGGAGTACTCAAAGGAAGGAATCATGGTCAACCCGAATCTAAGAAAACTATTGAAGATACATATTCAAGAAAACCATCCATATTCAAGCCACAAAGAAGCTTCAATCATGATCATAATCAGTCAAGGAAAAAATTCAGAAGGACTACACCACAAAGAAGATCATTCACTCCGAGGTATGCAAATTTCTTTTATGGTAATTTTTTTTGTTGTACTAATTTTGGACATAAGGTTGCAGATTGTAGGGATTATAAAATAAATGTTCAAGCAATAAATGCCTATGTGGCCCTATGTAACATTGAATGTTACAAATGTCATAACTATGGACACATAGCTAGCGATTGTAGAAACATGATCGATGCTTCCATGAAAGAGAACACTGATATCAGATATACAAAAGTATGGATAAGAAAACACGAAGAACATGTGCACAAAAACCAGGTCCCATAGATCACAATATTGGCAATAAAACGAGATGAAGTTCAAATTCTATAGAGAAAAAGAAAGATGTTAGATACATAAAGGCTTGGAAAATAACTGAAAGAAAAGAAGGACAAGTAAATAAGGAACAAGTTCAAGAGATCGTACTTTCAAGCATTGTAGTGAAAGATGAATCCACAAGAAGAAAGAAAGAAGTCATAGCTCATAGAGATCATGATGACTCTACCAATGAAGATGATGATAAATACGCATCAGAGAAGGAATTGTTATGATCCATACGACTTAGAAACTCCCAGGTAATATGAATATTAGATAGGGGGATTCAATGTGATAGTTGTGACAGACCAAAGAACCATCATTCGAGCAACTTGCAGAGTCTAAGAAGACAGTTCTGGAGCAGTCAGTTAGCATAAGTATAGTTTGATAGATTAATCAAGACTTCATGATAGTATAGTGATAAATGGGTCAGCATTATGGAGAGTTGTGCAGTAGAGTCTTGGACAGTACATACATAGATGGATTCGTAAGAACACTTAGCAGGTTTGGACATATATATGACAGTGGAAAAGAGCATGGATTCATAGATTGGTTCAAAGAGTGGTTCAAAGACAAAGGAACATTATCATAATGGGTGATAATTACACAGGAAATGGCTCAAACAATGCTAATAGATTCCATATTGACAGATGTTTTTTGGACACATGCAGTGCATACAACAGTTCACATTCAAAACATAGTAATTCTTAGAAACTACAATGACAAAACTCCCTATGAGATTTGGAAAGGAAGACCATCAAATGTGACACACTTCAGAGTATTTGGAAGCAAATGCTACATCAAAAAAGAAGATGGCAGAATGGGAAAGTTTGACTCTTGTGTGGAAAAATGAGTACTTGTTGGTTACTCAAGTACAAGGAAAGCATACAAGTGTTACAATCTGAGGTTGAACAAAGTTGTGGAAAACATCTATTTAACAATTGATGAAACAGGTGGATGAGAATTAAAGGAAGAAGAAAATGAATCAATGGAATAGATTTACGAAGAAGAAGTAGAAGATGAAGAAGAAGTAGAAGGGGAATATGAAGAAGATCAGATAGAAGTAGAAGAGCAAGTTTAGCAAGTGCCTCCAAATACACCTAGAAAACGAGTACAAAAGAATCATCCTTCAGATTAGATTATCAGAAACAAAGATGTAGGAGTCGAGACTATAATAATCTGTTGACCAGAACAAATGCACCTATCACTCTCATCCACGATTGAACCAAACAGTTTTGAGGAGGCCAACAAGGATGAATTCTTGAATAAGGACATGGATGAAGAATTGGATCAAATAGAGAAGAATGACACTTGTGAATTGCTTCCAAGACCAAAGAATAAGAATGTGATTGGCACTAAGTGGGTTTTTAGAAATAAATTGAATGAATATGGACATGTTACAAGGAACAAATCTATATTGGTATTTAAAGGATACACATAGGTTGAAGGAATCGACTTTGAAGAGACATTTTCCCCAGTTTCCAGAATGGAAGCAATATGATTGCTCTTAGCTTATGCATGCTCCAAGAATATTAAAGTGTATCAGATGGACGTGAAATAAAATTTTCTCAATGGGGAACTTGAATAAGAAGTCTACATTGAACAACCAGAAGAATTTCAGTTGTCGGAGAATGCAGATTATGTGTGCAAATTGAAGAAAGCCTTGTATGGTCTAAAACAAACTCCTAGAGCATGGTACTCTATACTGAATAAATATCTACAGCAGGAAGGATTTAGAAAAGGAAGTGCAGACAACAACCTCTACATCAAGGTAACTCAAGATAGTATTTTATTAATTGAAGTTTATGTTGATGATATTATTTTTGGAAGTACTGATGACAGGTTAATCCAAAAATTTGTAAAGGGTATGTAGAATGAATTTGAAATGTCATTACTCGGAGAACTATCCGTGTTTCTAGGTCTTCAGATACGTCAAAGCAACCGAGGAATTTTTATTTCTCAAACTAAGTATATCAGAGAAATGCTAAAGAGGTTCAGAATGGAAGATTGAAAACCAATTACCACTCTTATGAAAACCAGTTGCAAGTTGAGAAAATATGATGATTCAAAGCCTACAGACTAGAGGAAATACAAGTCAATGATTGGTAACTTACTATATGTGACAACATCTAGACCAGATGTAATGCAGGTATTTGGACAGGTGGAACGATTTCATGCAACACCAAAGGAATCACATGTCTTAGCAGTGAATAGGAGTTTCAAATATCTCAAAGGAACAAAAGATTTTGGATTATGGTATCCAAAAGGAAAGAATCTATCACTTATTGCCGACATAGATATAGATTGAGAAGGTTTCATTGATAACCGATGAAGCACTAGTGGAGCAACATTCTACTTGGGTGAGTGTTTTTCATCTTGGCTAAGAAAGAAACAATCATTAGTATCTTTATCTACAACCGAAGCAAAGTATATTATAGAAACAAGATGTTGTACACACGTTCTATGGATGAAACAAACTCTGGCAGATATAAAGGTTGAGTATGATGAGCCCATTCCATTATATTGTGATAATACAAGCGCCATCAGTATCTCAAAGAACCTGGTGATGCACTCCAAGACGAAGCACATTCCAATCAATTATCACTTTCTACGGGAACAAGTTGCAGAGAAGAACATTAGAGTTGAATATGTGGGCACAAAAGAACAAGTGGAAACCATCTTTACAAAACCGCTTCCACAAGAATCCTTTGAGTATCTTCACCAAAGACTCATAGTAATTTCTGCTCCAAAATGAATGCTTTTGAATGCTTATCTTATATGTCTTACATTTACACGAGGAAGCACCATAAAGAGGACAGTTCAGGTTGGGAGATCAGTTTTAGGAAGAATTCAGTCAGGGGGAGCAACCCTGGATGGAAAGATATATTTTCGATTGATGACATAGTGGGAGAGATTTATCATATGCAAAGGTAAATGTCTGGAGAAAGAGCACAGAGGCATGGTTCCATGGGGAGCGATGGTAACATGGGGATCATGAGTGATATGACTTGAGTATTTCATCAGAGTGTTGTCATCAATGCCAAAGTGAGGGATTGTTGATTAATTGGGTTGGTTGTGATTGATGTCAACCCTTGAAGAAATTCCGGTAGCAAATTCCAGTAGCATAAAGGTTTGGGTAATGGACCCAAATTTGTTTGATGGATAATGGTATGATTTTTGTAGGAAAGACTATTCTATATGGATAGTACATGATATGCCATTTCCGGTGGTATGTGGAACGTCACATAACTCCGCACGGTTAGATAGTTATTTCCATGTGAAGTTGGAGAACCCTCATGAGTCATCTAGAAGCCCCAAAAGGTCAAAGTAGTCAAAGTGGTTGCGAAGAAGAAATTATTTAAATAATAAAGTGAAGTGATGAGTGTACTATAATTCAAAGTGGATACAAAATAAATTTAATAAATAATAAAGTTAATGGAGAAATTACTAAGTGGTTAGAAGTGGGTTAGCCTTAAAATAAGGAAAATGGTTTAAGATGGTTAGAAGGTAACCCCTTGAGGAAGCTACATAAAATTATAAATAAGAGGCAAGGGTCTCTCATTTTAATCACACTTGAGAATATTGAATATATACAAGTGATTGAAGTAACCAAAGGATATCTAAGGCAAATTTCAAAGGAAAGGTGAAGTAAAGAAGGCCAAAATTCAAGGGAGGATAAATTCTTTTGATGATGCTTTCTAAGGTATGTTATTTACAGGTTATCTCACCATTTTCACAATAACATTTTTTCTAGAATGATTCAGACCACGAAATATGGAGGTCGTTGAGGAAACATATCCAAGTAGTTGTGATAAAAATTTCATCTTGTGGGTTGTTGTATTTTTGGAGTTACACTCTGTGGAAAATAGGGTTTGTGGCTTGTCCTGAAACTAGTCTAAAACAAGTGTTTCGGGTAAAAACGTCATAACTTATTCATAATAGATCCAAATTAAGTAACACCAAATGTATTGGTTAGATTAAATTGTTTATTATGTTTTGTACCATTTTTAGATCTATACAACACAAATTCTGTGAGAGGCACGCTCTACAAGTTCTCTCTCTACAATAAGCCATCATTCAACAAGGTATGCCATTTTTTCTATAAATCCTTTTATGAGAGGTTCCAAGTAGTGAAACCTGGAGGAATATCATAAAAGAGACTAAACAACATTTTGTCCTATTTTCATATCTTTATTCATTACAAGTACATAGTTATGGTTATTTCAAGTTAGGGTTGTTGACTAATCCAAAATTAGTCATGTGAGACTAAAGTAAAGTTTGATGAAAATGCTAGTCTCTTGTTGTTAAATTTAAGGAAGGTTTGCAGGTATGTGATCATATACACCATGTCTATTACAGAGTTAAAAATCAGATTTGGATGATGAAATTGATGAGGTATTTTGGTTGAGGTACATGTTGGGTACATGGTTGAGACAAGTAGTTGATGAGTTGGCACATACATGAGGTGTATAGTTGATGATGTTGGTACATCTTGATGAGTGATAGTGTATTTGTATTTGATGCATGATTGGTACATATTTGGTGCATGGTTGATGCACTCATTGATGGTACCGGTTGAGGTACAGGTTGGTGCATGGTTGATGCACTTGTTTATGGTACATGTTGTTACATGTTGATTGGTACAGTTTTACAACAGTATATCTCACAGTGATAGTGTGACAATGGTTCCATCATTCTACTTCTACGACAGGGCGGTTGGACGGGGCAAGGATAGGTGGTTGCAGCCACCTTCCGGTTGTATCCGAAGAACATAGGGGGTTGTAGCCTCCTTCTGGTTGTAGCCAGAGAATTGGGGAGATGGAGCTTCCCTCTGGTTGTAGCCTCCTTCCAATTGCAGCTGGAAAACAAAGGAATTTGGTGCCTCCAATGAATATAATTCTTAAAGACATATAAGAAAAAGAATTCCTTGGTTTTATCCCTCTATGGTTTTCCATGTAAAATCACTGGTGTACTCTGTGTGTGTATGATTACTCATTTGATCATTATTTATTTACTCTGAAACTATTGGATGATACTGCTACATTGATATAAAACTTGCATTTTTTGGTTAAAAAGGATTACATTTCTCTATTAATGATTCAACCCCCCTCTCAGTAATCGAACAACGCAGTCCCTCAAGTTGTCCACTTCAGTAACCCATGGATCCAGTGCATATGGTCAAGAATATCCATGTTGGGACTCTTAGGATTCTCAATTGTGAACAAAGTTTAGCACATGCCAATGCATCTTAGACATGCAGGTTCCAATTCATGGATGGAATACACTAGTAATTAATACAACCTTCAAAATAGTGGCTTCTTTCCTCAACAATTTGTCCCCATGTCCCAACCAAGAACAAGAATGAATGAGGAATAATGAATGATAAAAGTGAATGAAAGAGAGAATTAAAAATTAAGAGTCAACCCCCAAACATCCCACAAGAGGTGTTTATATAATTACTTGGAATCAAGAACTACATGGCCTTCCCCCCAAGAATCTCAGGTAACCAATTTTCTCATTTAAAACCAATATGGGTAATTAAAGTATAATAAAAATACTTATCCCCTTTATCCCCCTTGATTGTGGAATCATATCCCCCTATAACTCTATCTGTGTCTGTCTTGAAGCCAATAATGTATTTCATTATTTGCAATGTTCAAAGTATTACATTTCCTAGAAACTCCGATCTCTTTTAATTGTTTAGGCTCTCCGACCTTTCATCAAATAAGAAAAATACATGATTAATATGGGGACTCAAAACCAGAGTATTACACAATGCAATGAGTGGTACCATTGCAATGGTTACCAAACACCCCATATATATACATAAATAAATCCTATAAAAAAGTTTTTCTTAAAAAAAAATCTCATTGTGAAATATAGAGAGGGAAACCAAGAGAAACAATAAGGAAGATAGGGATTCCAATACTGAAAGTAACTATATTCAACCCTTTTATTTTTTTGAGAATGCATTGAAAATTTGATGGAATGAAATAGGGGAAATATTGAGATGATCAATAGAATGAAATAAAATACTTGAAAATTCTCCTTTGTAGATTTGTATGTGGCCTACATTGATCACTTAAAAGCTTGGATCTTCAAAAAAATATACCCACTCCAAAGCCTTGTTGGTAAATCTCCCTTGCACAAATTTCCCCTCTAAATTTTGGAAAAATAATGAAATAATGATTACGGTTTTCATTTATAAACACATACATTTAGAAAAAAAATGAAATTTCCACTCATTTTTTCATTGTATATTTTGACACATTGATGATAAACATGAGCGCTATTTTTTTTTCTAAATTATATTTTCGGTGCACTATATAATTTATAGCACACTGGTATGATTTTTATGCAAAAACACACCAACGAACAATTTAATTCACAAAATACAAATCCAAACATCTGTAATTAATTTTTTCTGAGGAAAAAACAGAGGTTGACTCTTTGGTGCCTTTCGTAATTTAACACACCTTTCATAATTTGGTATCTTTCGTAATCTTTGAATAATAAAAATTAATAAAAGAATATTATCATTACAACATCATTATTATTGGTGAATAATTATATCATAATGTTAATGAATAATTATATCATAACGTTATTATTACAATATATGAAAAATACATAATTATTCAAATCAAAATCATTTTACTCATCATATTTATGTATTTTTGTTGGTAAACATGTTTGATCAATATATTGTATCTTGTTGGACACCAAACAACTCACCTTGAAGAAGAGTTAAACATTATATGGCATTAATGGTTATAAGTTTTTGTAATCACATTCCAATTTAAATGATTTCATAAAGATAAACTTAAACATTATACGACAACTCTAGTTTTTTTTTTTGTAAGTTAGATTTTATAAAAAGCCTTCAAAAAGAAAAAATTACAGTATCAACATTTTGTTCCAGACTCTAAAAACTGAACTGCCCCAAGGGGAAGCGAGTTCATCCAGCCAAACAGGTTGAGAACGAAAGTCTTAAGTTACCAGTCATAAAAGTTACAACATCTAAATACAAAAATTGCAACCCCCTGTGGGAGACCGAATTGGCCTTTTGTCTAACACTAACAAAATTGAAACAAACAAAATATGACTATAGGCCCTATGTGGAAAAATAAAAGCTAAACACCCTACTAACCATGCACAGAGACACCTGTTCAAATCAGGTGGTAGGCTTGTATTGTGGCCACGCATCCAGGGAGGTGGCATTGGTCGTTGGGTCCCCGACTGGTGTTGCTTCCTCCACAACTGGTGCCCCTTCCTCCACCGTGGTCCCATGTGCCGCTAACGCTAGAATTGGCATCTCAATATATGTTTCATCTTCTTATCCATCTATGGGGTGGCACATTCCCTGCAGTGCTGAGATCATTTGCAGGAACTGCATTTCCTTCCCATCCAAGATCTCCATCTGAAACCACAGGGCATCCAAGTCTTGTCATAATTCAAAGACTCGACCTTGCAGAATTGCAAGGCCTTCTTCCAATTTTGAGTATGATGTTGCGTCGACATAGGAGTGAGACTCTTGTTGTGGTCCATGGCTGGCTCCAAATCCTTTACTCTAAGTTTTTCACAGTGTGGTTGGGTTGGGGGCGAATGGGTTGGCGTGTTCGCAGGTGAATTGGGAGGAACGACTGGAATTGTCTGGGAGGTGGAGGCCAAATCTGAGAGTGGCCCTGGGTTGAAACCCGAATATTTTCTGGGGTGGTCAAACCATTCAATCCTGCATGAAAAAGGTGAGGAGAGGGGCAGGAGGGTGTTGAGGCTATGGCTAGATTGTGTCAAAGAGGAAGGCGGGGATGGTGTTGAGGGTTAAGAACTATGAGAGGGTGCAGGTGGGGGGTGGAGAGAAAAGAGAAGTCGACTGGGCTGCCAAGACGAGTCACGTTTGGATTTCCCCCTTTGGATCGACATGTCTGATATGTTGTGCAGGCTATCAAGTGTGGGAGGGGAGAAGAGAGAGCGAAGGAGAAGTTGGGGGGAGGGAAATTCGTTGAAGGACTCAGTCGAGGATGAATGAAGATGTGAGCATTTCTAGTGGAGTTCATAATGCCAAAATCATTGGTGGAGGAAAACACATGCGAGAAGAGTAAATTCTAGTTCATTGCTCTGATCCATCGAAGGGACGGATATCCAAAGCAGGGCGCACTGACATTAATGGCACCCTGGTTAGCACGAGGTTGTTTTAAATGCATGGAGGTGGCAGGAGGGGGTGGCACATGTCTATCACATGGTTGGTGCCATGGTGTTCATCTCCTGTCCGATCCGCTTGACATTTGGTTTGCAATAACACCCCATCAGGGGGGTTGTCAATAGCTAGAGCCTTTTCCTTGCATCTCTAGAGGATCGGGTGCATCTGGTGGATGGAGGCTTGGCAATGAAGATCTGGTCCCTCCAAGTCTGTTCCAATATTGGTTAGTTCGTCAACAATCTAATTCTCCTTTCGTCTCACATGAGAGGGGATGAAGGCTTGATTGTGTTGGATAAGCATTGTGATTTTCCTCAGTCCGTGAGAAAGTCGCCAACATGGCGATATTTTCTCTGGATCAACACTATTCAAGATTTTCTGAAAGAGATTGAGTATTACTTGTGAGTCTCCTTCCACTATAAGTTTATTGAAGTTATGCGCTATAGCCAGTTACAAGCCTCTTGTGAGCCCCCATAGTTTTGCAGCATTGTTTGTGGTGTGGCCTAAGCTTCCTGTGGTGATGAGTAGAATATTCCCTTGGTGGTTTCGAAAGACCACTCCAAATATCGTTGCACCTGAGTTTCCCTTGGAGGCTCTATCAAAATGTAATTTGATAAAACCATCAGGAGGAGAGGACCACTGTGAGGGGTTGTCCTCGAAGGAGTGATTCCGAGGAGTAGAGGGTGAAATTTGTTTTGGCGTGAATTTCTAGTACTTCAAGATGCTTTGTTCTTGATTTGGACATGTTAGGTCTGTTTCACTCCAATGTTGCAAGCTGACTGTTTCCATTACATTGTGGCAGCTTTGGGTCCAACAGTGTTGCCAGTTGTGCTGGGTGTTCCTGAATATCCTTCGATTCCTTTCCTTCTATATTTTCCAAAGGATAAAACCGAGGTGCAATTTCTATATGCGGTTTAAAATAGACAATTGGAAATCCACTTCTCTCCATTCTTCAATGGTTGTTCTTATGATGTCCCTCTTCGATCTGAAGTGTGCATGATAGATGCGCATTGATCCCAAACTTGGGTGCTGAAGGGGAAATTGTTTAAGATATGGTTCATTGTTTCTGCCTCTTTCATACATAGAGGGAATATGGATGGCCCTGTAAACCCCCTTTTGGTGATATTGTCCCAGGTGAGAATGCTTCCATGTGCCACCAACCAAAGGAAAATGATGATTTTTTTCTAGTGCTTCAGTGACCAGATTTTGTTCCAAAATTTCCCCAGGGGGAAGAGATGGAAATTGGCCTTGACGCCATATTCTTCTTGGATGTTGAAGGTGACCCTTGGGGAGTGTCCCCAACGTAGGATGTCCTCTCCTAGAAGGATGGGAATTTTTCATGCGTTGGTCAGGTTGTACCAAGGTTGAAGATCCACCTGTTCTTCGAAGTGAAGGTCCTCTCCAGTGTATTTCCAACATCTGAAAGTGGCATCCATGGGATTATCCTTCCAGTAGTCTGCCACTTTTTTCAGTCCCTATTGAGTGGTTGGGGTGAAGAAGGTGTCAGCCCAGGTCTCTTGCGCCAGAATAGGTAGTTGTTTCCATTTATCATTCCAGAAGAAGGTTGTTTGACCATTCTGGATTTCCCAAATGGCATGATTGACTACAACGTGTTGATTCTTCTTGGTTGTCGTCCAGATTAGGGAGCCTTGGGTGTCCTCGTTCCATATTATAGGATTTCTTTTTTCTATGTTGGGAGTGTATTTTCTTCTCCAAATCTTGGTCCATAAGTCTTAATGTCTCTTCAGCCATCTCCACAATATCTTAGCACTCAAAAATTTGTTCATGGTTGAAGGGTCTCTTATTCCCAAAACCCCTTGAGCCTTGGGTCTGCAAAACTTTTCCCAACTGATCAATGCCAATTTTCCCTGTTTTGAGCCCTTTCCAAAAAAGTTTTGTTGCAGGGTTTTGATAGTGTTGAGGAAAAAGTTAAGGGCAGCAAGGGTTGAGAAGGTATAGACTGGTAAGGCTTGTAGCATGGACTTGATAAGGATGAGGTGATTGGGGAGATTGAGAGAACAGTAGGTCCAAGAGGAGTGTATTTTCGAAAAGGAGGTGAGGAGGCTTTCCCAAGATCTATTCCAGAGGGTTTTGTCAAGGAGGGGGATACCTAGGTATTTGGATAGAAGGGAGCTTCGAGTGAAACCCAAGATTTGTGAGATGTGGAGTTGGATCAACAATGAGGTGTTGAAAAAGAAGATTTGGGACTTGTCCTTGTTAATGTCCATTCCTTATGCCTCACAGAATGTTTGAATAATGGAGAGGAATGTATGGACCTCAAGGACTATGGGGGAGCCCATCATCAGAGTGTCATCAACAAATTGGCTATGAGAGATCAGAGGATTGATGTCGTGCAAGGGTAGTCCTTCTAGCATCTTGTTTACTATAGCAGCCTGGATAGAAAGGCTAAGAACTTATGCCATGATAATGAAAAGGAACGGGGACAAAGGATATCCTTGCCTGATTCCTCTGGTGGGAGAGAAAGGGTGAGAATGGACTCTATTGACGAGGATTGAAAAAAAAGAAGAGAAGGTGAGATTTAGGATCCAGTCTACCTAGGAGGGGTCAAAACCAAAGGCTAGGAGCATCGAGCACATACAGTCCCAACTTAACTTCTCAAAATCTTTAGAGAGGTCAATTTTTAAGAGCATACTTGGAGTGCAGGTCTTCTGTAAGGAGTGGATCACTTCATGTGCTAGGATAAAGTTGTCCAATGTTTTTCTACCTTCCACGTACCCTGATTGTTCTGGTGAAATGATGAAGGGAAGGATAGGATTGAGTCTCCTTGCTATCACCTTGGTTAAGAGCCTGTAAATGACATTGCAAAGAGCGATTGGTCAGAACAGCTTGGGGTGGTTTACTAACTCTTCTTTGGGAATCAGGGTGAGGAAAGTAGAGTTAAGGGTGGGGAGGACTTGACCTGAGATTCTGGAGTCTTTGATGATATCCCATACCTCCTCTTTGATCATTTTCCAACAATGATGAAAACAGTATGTAGTGAAGCCATCCTGTCCCGGGGCTTTACCTTCGCGGGTGTCCTAGAGAGCCTGATCTAATTCCTCGAGCATGATGGGCCATAAGAAGGTTGAATTTTGTTCCTCCGTGATTAAAGAGGGTATGTGCTACGTGACCTGGGTGATGGCTTGTGATCTTTCTCTATGGGGTTCCATCAAGAGGTTTTGATAATAGGTGACCAACTCCTCTTCCATATCTTCATGGGAGTGGATGGTTTGCCCTTTTTCTGTGAGTAACTAAGTAATGTGATTGGCATGTCTTCTTTGAATGGTAGACCTATGAAATAACTTGGTGTTTTTGTCGCCCTCCTTTAGACACTGGATGCATGGCTTTTGTCTCCACAAGATATATTCTTGGGCTTTTCTTTCCTCTAGCTTTTGGCTTACTATTGCTTCCTATGTTTTGAGGTCCTCAGTTATTCCCTGCTTGCGTATTTGGCTTTGTATGATGCCCATTTGGTTCGTTAGTTTCTTTTGGGCCTCAAAGATATTGTCGAAGGTGTGTTTGTTCCAAGTCTTGAGCTTCTGCTTGAAATGTTTTAGTTTCTGCTAGAATCTGTACATATTAGATCCATATGGAATTGCTACCTCCCTCCACCAGGTGTGGGCATTTTGTTAAATGAGTGATACATTTCAAATTTAATTTAAAAATAAATAAATCATTAACACACTCATAATACATTTTATAAATCAAACAACAACAATGTCAATGTGATTTGTAAAATAATATACATGAGCGATATGCATATCAAATATACATAGCAATATAAATGTCAAATATACATCTCATCAAAATCAATAAACGTGCCATATATACATCACAGGTCAAATATACAACACTACTCTCTAGGTCCACCACCAGAGCTAGAGGCATCAATGCCCATGCTACCAGAGCTAGAGGGTATATCAATACCCATGTCAGATAACAATAATGAAAGTATAATGTCATATATCTCTCCACTGGGATCATGTGGAGGAAAAGGAGGAGGAGGATCAATGGATGGTGTAGTTGGTGACACATGTTTAGGAGGAGGATGAGTATCAGTGGATGGTGTAGTTAGTGACACATGTGGAGGAGGAGGAGGATCAATGGAATATGGTGAAACTTGTGACACATGTGGAGGAGGAGGAAAATGATGATAAGTGGATGGTGCAGTTGGTGATGCATGTGGAGGAGGAGGAGGATCAATGGATGGTGTATCTAGTGACACATGTGGAGGAGGAGGAGGAGGAGGAGGTGGTTGAGGGGATTTCAGTCAGTTTGGTGGAGGAATAGGTGGTGGAGAATCATGTGGTGGAGGATTGGGATGTTGGAATTATGCTTATAATGGGAGGGGGGGGGGTGGGGGTGAATCCATGTAAGATACATTTTACTTTAATTGAGCATTCATCAATCATTCATTAAATTTGAAATAGTAAATGCATGTAAACTCAAATCATAGTACACTGAGTTTAACATGGAAACCCTTCTTGGAGAAAACCACAAAAACTTATCTTTATAAATATTTGTAGGAACCAACCTATTGGAGACACTAATCTCCTTATCTAAGAACCAAATAAGAAATATTTTATGTAGGTACCAACCTACTGGAGACACCAATCTCCTCATATGAGCACCAAATCAACAAGATATCGTGTAGGAACTAATCTACTAGAGACACCAATCTCCTCAACTGAGCACCAACTCAATAAGACTTGTATAGCCACCAATCTAAGATCTTCATACATAGAGTACTTCCAAATTCAACTGCATTATTCATACTTCATGCATTTCACAACATCATCATACCCTTAACTTTCATGTTATAGCACCTCTCCTTGCTTCGTACCCCATATATAGCTTCAAACCCTAGTCATATTTATCCTTCATGCCCTAATGAACCTCATACCATCATTCACATAATACAATTCTAGAATGCAGTATCACAACCTCAAAACAACCAAATTTGTAGCATCATAGACCTTAGTCCTTCATAATGCACCCTTAAAACTCCAATAAAACTCCTTTTACACCTTCAAACCCCAAGAATACTCTCCAGCTTCTCTTGCACACCTCAGATATATTAAATGCACCTCCTACTTAATATTCTTGCTTGGATATATTCAAGTTAACACATCCATCCTATATTTATAGTGTTTTTGTGCTCACTTGTAGGGACGACTTGTAAAGACTGGATGGGTCGACCTTAACTTTCTAGTTGGGTTGTATAACAAAAATAATTATATCTCTTCATTCCTAAAGATTCATAGGGAGTGTCATATACCATTGGAAATATATTGGAATAAGCTTTCCAAGCATATAACCTATGCTCCCATTTGAGCTAGGTATTTAGAGTAAAAATTCCTTCAAATATAGGGTATCCGAACTGAGCATCAAAATTCCAAAAACAATAATTCCAACAATCTCCATCTTGCAATATTTATCTTGTACATTTGTAGCCCCCCCTTGTATTTGACATCAATGAAAACAATATTTTCAACAATATCCCCCTTTTTCATTGATGACAACCCTTAGTCAATTATGATACCCCCCTATTTGCTACTTTCCTTTTGTTTGGAATTCTTATTATGCCTGCAACTTCTCCCCCTTTGACATCAATGGCAAGGGGATACTCCACATGATCTTTCGCTTCCCTTTACTGACAATATGAGAGGGATATCACTCCCATATTACAACATTTTCTCCTTTGACTTCATCCATAACGTATACATTTCTTGGGGTTCTATTTGCATTTTCCACTAATCTTCCTGAACCTACTTTCCTTATCTCATATCCTTTAGAATGAAATGTGAGGTTGTAACCTTGATCAAACATTTGAATAACACTTAGAATATTGTGTTTTAACCCTTCAACATACAAGACATTATGTGTTTTAGTATTTTCATTATCAAGACTAATTGTACCTTTTCTAACTATCCTTGCAGAAGCATTATCTCCAAAGGTAACGTTGTCTACTTTTTATTCCTTTAGAATGAAAAATTTGATCGAATCCCCTGTCATGTGTTTTGAACATCCACTATCAATGTACCATTGGCTTCCTTTGTCTTGAGCATACATTGCATGTCCACATTCTTCATTCTTTGGTTCTTCTTACTTCCTTTTCCACACCCTTGTGTATTCTTCTCTATGCTTGGTAATAACATATTCTTCCTTGTTTTGTTTAGGATACTTTATTATGATGCTTCTACAATCATGTGCTATGTACTCATGGTTATTTCACTTATAAAATTCAACATTGTAATCAAGTAGGGTAAAAAATGAATTTTAGTTTCTATCAACAAACCCATGAGAAATTCTAGTTTTGTTGGTCACATAATCATTCTTTGAGTTTTTATAAGAACCTATATTTGTATCTCTCACATGATCACTTATTGCATAAGCTATACAATCTATTGCTTTATGACCAAAATTGTTGCAAGAAAAACAATAGCCAAGAAAGAGATTTTGGATTGGGTTGTGAAAGGTCTTCTTGGTGGAACGACTCTTCTGAACTCATTCTTGTGAGAAGAATCAAATTTATACTGGTCATCATTTCCTTTCCTAGTAATTCTTTCATTGTTGATGGAGAATTTGAGAATATTGGCATAGATTTTAGGATTTTCTTCATTTTACTTTTACGATGGCTTTGTGACCTTAGTGCTTATATCTCCCTTGGGGGTCTTTTTCTTTTCTCTGTACCCAAGACTTATCTTAATGAATGGTGACTTTTGGAAACTATGAATATTATCTAATATTTTAGTGCAATCTCCAAACTTCAACCTTCTATTCAAGTTGTTTTCTTTAGTTCCTTTCTTAAGAAAATTATTCCAACTTCTATCTTCTCGCAATTTTATTCTGTTTCTTTCAACTGGATTCTTGTTGGATTATTGAGAGGGGGGGTGAATCAGTAATAGATATTTGGATCCTTTTTAACCACAGTATATACGTTTTGTTATCTTTAAGTGTTTTTATCTTTATGATCAATTTAAAAATATCATTCAACAAGTGTAGAATAAATAAACCATGAAAAATGAACAATACATAAATGTTTTTACATGGAAACCCAATGCGGTATAAAACCACATAATTCTTTTTCTTATATGTATTCAAGAATTAAATTTATTGGAAGCACCAACTTCCTTTGTTTTCTAGATGCAACTGGAAGGAGGCTCCAACCCCTATATTTTTAGGCTACAACCTGAGGGAATCTCCAACTCCCCAATTCTCCGGCTCCAACTAGAAGAAGGATAAAACCTCCTATGTTCTCTCGCTACAATTGGAAGGTGGATACAACCACTAATCCTTGCCCCATCCTACCTCCCTGAAATACAAGTTTCAAATAAATATTGAAACCATTGCCACACTGTCACTATGAGATATACCAATGTAAACCTGTACCAATATGTTGCAAAAACCTATAACCAACCTATACCAATAACCTGTGATCAACCTATACCTATAATCATCTTGTACCAAAAAAAACTAATAGGTACGCGACCTGTATATGTTGCATCTCACATATGTAGGTGACTTGTCTATATTGCAGCCTGCATATGTATGCGACCTATCTATACTACAACATGCATATATCTTCTGAAATCTAGGGTTTTCACCATTCTGAAGATCAGACTCTTTGTTGTCTTTTTCACATCAACCTGTAATCACTTTTTCCAATATGTAGTTATTCCCTATGCATACATCATCACACACATCCCTTAACCAAGTGCATCTATGTCTCTCTAGTCATGTGCCATACATGTGTATACAATCATGATCAAGTGTAATAACCCTCACATGGACTAGACATCAAACCTTCACTAATATGTAGCCTTAAATTACACCAAAAAATTCACCAACACATCAAAACCAAAGTACCTCAACCATGTACCAATAAATACAAGATATGCCTCAACACTCAACCCATCAAGATGTATCAATAATGAATACCAGGCATAATAGTAATGTATTTATGTAGATCTATCTCATACAATGAGTTCCATACAACCAACAACCTCTCTAGGGAAAATCCTCAAACTCCCATAACCATATGTCATGTAAAAAAAAATATCCAACTACACATAAGAATATGACATGACTTTTGAACCTGTAGATAGATTTGTTGTTCCTTATCACTCTAGACCTTCTTGGGAACTTTCTTTCATACTCTAAGAACATGGAAATCTCAACAACTCAAGATTTCATGGATTTTCCCAGCTGTACGCACCCTACTATACTTCCAGCCCACATATGTACGCGACCTCTTCCACTACAGTCTGCGTACACCTCAAAAAATAGGTTTTTTTTTTTCAGTATTTCTACAACTATGAAACTTTCTCCGTCAACCCTTCTTGCTATCATACACTTACGTAACTTCGTATGTATCAATGATTACCTACAATAAACCTTACAAAATAATAGATATTCAATGTGCTCAATAGGTGCTAATAGGAGACCCTTTCTTTTGTATTTATTCTCTCCAACTAGCTTCCTCTAGGAGTTACCTTCTAACTAAGTTAACCCAACTTCCTTATTTTATGGATAACCCACTTCTACCTGCTTGCACACTTATAACCACTTTCTCCACAAATAGTAAACTCGCCACTTATAGTTGCAACTAATTTATTTTTAATTATTTTATTTTTGCAACAACTTAACTCATGATTAACTCCTAGTTACAACCAATTTGACTAGTAAACTTCTTCTAGGAGATTGTAGAATAAATTGACTTCTTTGACCCTCTAGGGGCTTCTAGATAACTCATGAGGGTTCTCCAACTTCACAAGTCCATAACTCTTTAACCGTGAGGAGTTATGTGATGTTCCACATATCACTGGAAATGGCATGACATGTACTATCCATATAGAATAGTCTTACCTACAAATATATTGATCTTCCTACATTTATACATTAATAAAACTTGATTCCCTTAACCATAATGTTGGGGTTACTAGAATTTGATACAAAACTATATTTAAGGGTTGACATCAATGACAACCAACCCAATTAATCAACAATCTCCCGATTTGGCATTGATGGAAACACTCTGATGAAACACTAAATTCATATCTCTCATGCTCCTCTTGTGACCATCGCTCCCCATGGAATCATGCCTCTTTTATCTATCTCCAAGCATCTAACTCTCTATCCATGCATCTGAGAAACTCTCCCCCTTTGACATCAATGGAAAAGGTAACTTCCCGTTGGGGTTGCTCCCCCTAAATAAACTATCCTTGGGGTTGCTCCCCCGACTGAACTCTTCCTGAAGCTACTCCCCCAAATTGACCATTCCTCTTTATGGTGCTTCCTAGTGTAAATCTAAGACATATAAGAATAACATTCAAAATTAATTGTGGGGTAGAAACTATGCCAAGTTTCTAATGAAGATACTCATGATTCCCTTGGAAGCATTTTTTTAAAGATGTTTGCAATCTGTTCTTTGGTGCCAACATACTCAACTCGAATGTTCTTCTCCACAACCTGTTCCTATAGAAAATGATACTTGATTGGAATGTTCTTTGTCTTGGAGTGAAACACTGTATTCTTTGAGATATTGATGGCGCTTGTATTATCATAATATATCAGAATGGGATCATCATACTCAACCTGTATATATGTCAAAGTTTGTTTCATCCATAGAATATTTGTACAACATGATGCTGCTGGAATATGCTCTTCTTCGACCATAGACAATGATATTGGTGATTGTTTCTTGCTTAGCCAAGATACCAAATACTCACCCAAGTAGAACACTTCTCCACTTGTGCTTCTTTGGTCATCAATGAAACCTTCCCAATCTGCATCTGTGTAGGAAATATGTGATAGATCATTTCCTTTTGGATACAATAATCCAAACTCTTTTGTACCCTTGAGATATTTGAATATTTGGTTTACTGCTAGAACATATGATTCCTTTGGTGCTGCTTGAAATCATGCCACCTATCCAACTGCTTTCATTACATCTGGTCTGAATGTTGTCACACAAAGTAGGCTTCCAATCATTGACCTATACTACATCTAATATATAGACTTTGAATCACCATCTTTACTTAAATTGCAGCTAGTTTGCATAGGAGTATTGATTGGTTTGCAATCTTCCATTCCGAACCTCTTTAGCATTTCTATGATATACTTGGTTTGAGAAATAAAAATCCCTTGGTTTCTTTGACATATTTGAAGACCCAAAAAGAAGGATAGTTCTCCAAGTAATGACATTTCAAATTCATTATGTATATCCTTTGCAAATTTTTGGCTCATCTTGTCATCATCACTTCCAAAAATAATATCATCAACATAAAATTCAAATAATAAAATATTATCCTGAGTTACCTTGAAGTAGAGTTTGTTGTCTTCATTTCCTTTCCTGAACCCTTGTTTCTATAAATATCCATATAGTCTGGAATACCATGCTCTGGGGGCCTTTTTGAGACCACACAAGTCCTTCTTAACCCTGCAAATGTAATTTTCATTCTCTGACAATTGAAACCCTTATGGTTTCTCAATGTAGACTTCTTCTTCTAGTTCCCCATTTAGAAAGGTTGATTTCACATTCATTTGATACACTTTAATATTCTTGGAGCAAGCATAAGCTAGGATCAATATGATTTCTTCCATTCTAGCAACTGGGGAAAATGTCTCTTCAAAGTCGATACCTTCAACTTGTGCGTATCCTTTACATACCAATCTATATTTGTTCATGGTAACTTGTTCATCTTCATATAATTTATTTCTAAAGACCCACTTTGTGTTCAACACATTCTTGTACCTTGGCCTTGGAACCAATTCCCAAGTGTCATTCTGATCTATTTGATCCAATTCTTCATCCATGGATTTTATCCAGAATTCATCCTTGATGGCTTCTTCAAAGCTGTTGTAACACACTTGACCCCTAAGTACCCTTTTAAGGGATGGGGCACCAAAATGTTTCTTTGCTCAATCACCTCAAATCCTCTGGAGATCTCCATCCTCTTCTTCTCATCAATATATTTCCAACAACTGATACCATACTCAAATCCGAGCTCCAGATTGGAAGTTACTCCCTTTCGAAGATCTTTAGGCATCATTGGTCAAGGGCCATGTGGCACCCATGCAGGTTCACCTCATTCGTACCATCCCACCTGGAAAATATTCGATTAATGTTGTCACCCTTTAGCAATGACATGACCGTTGGAGGGTCGGTTACAGTAAATGTTACCCAAAGTCCTAGAGTTCCCTAACACTCCTGCATATTTGGTGGAAATCCATTCACCATTAAATTCAATGGCTGAGAT
Source organism: Picea engelmannii (assembly GCA_009831015.1). NCBI lineage: Eukaryota > Viridiplantae > Streptophyta > Pinopsida > Pinales > Pinaceae > Picea > Picea engelmannii. The sequence continues at coordinate 593,534 of ML793107.1, forward strand.
TTTCCCTCATTTAACGCATATGATTAAGGGATTTCGATGTTCAGTGCTTCGGCATTGAGATCCATTTTTTTCTACTCACAAATCCTCTAGAGTCTCGAAACCTTGGAATCCTACCACGTGGATCTGGCCTTTGGCCCTTTAGGCTTATTCAATACACCACCCCAAACCTCTAGAGCTCTGAAACCCCAGACTCCCGAAGGGTCTACAATTACACGTTGCAATGCGTTAAATGTAGAGGCAGGGGTAGGTAGCTCTAGGCCTTCGACCGACTAAGCCCAACATCCCAACATCCCAACATCCTAAGTTCCCCAAAGTCTAGAACTTCTAGTGCCTCAGTGTTGACAGTCGACAAACGACAAAGATGACACATGGCCCCATCAATGCATGACACGTGTCACACTCTAATTGGCATACAAGGTCCGTAAAAAGAGAGAATCAAGGTGACAAGTGGCATGTTGAACATGGGTCCACGTCACTTTAGGTGATGTCAGCGTGCCACATCACTCTAGACATACATCCTTCGGGAGTCTCCAACCTCTCCTACTTGCGAAATCTCCCGGAGCTCTGAATCCCGAACTCCTGCTAGTACCTCCCAGTACCCCTTTTATCCCATGATCGAGATAGGTCCATGTAGATCCATAGATCTACGACCTCCATTGCTTTGCAAGTTCAACATTCAGGGGTTTGGATGTCTAGTTTCATTTATTCCCTCGAAGTGGTCAGATCGAGACTGACCACGGTCTAGATCCAACAATTAGGAGAGATTTTGAAGCATCCTCGGATCGACGATCCTCGTCGCTTAGCGACTTCGGTGTTCTAGGGTTTCTCCCATTTAACACTTTGTCTCTCCCGGAGTGGTCAACTTCAGACTGACCATGATGTAAATCCAATGGTTAGGTGATATCCCGAAGCATAATCGGATCTACGATTCTTGTCACTTCGTGAGTTCGACATTCGGGGGTTCCACTTGTTTAAGACTCCCTTTCTCCTGGAGTGGTCAACGCTGAACTGACCACAACATATATCCAATGGTCAGGGGAGATCCCGAAGCATCCCCATATCTACGGCTCATGTTAATTCATGATCGAGAAGTGGATTAGGGTTTAACAGTGGGACAAATCTCACGATCATAGTTAAGGAAACCACCAGATGTCAGTCAACCTCATTGGTAACCATATCAGCAGGTTTCCTTTGGTTGATTTTGAATGTTGTAAGGTCATAACATCCCAGAGCTCCAAAATCTTGGAATCCCGAAGCCAAGATAACTTAGCTCCTTTCAGACCTAGTGAAGGGTTCCAAGGTCTTGGTCATATGGATTCCTTGACCAGTTCCGAGGTTGCGCGCTCAACTCTTAGTCGTGATTTGGTTAGGTTCATGGGCATGAGTCCTTGGTCACATATACAATTGGTTTGAAGGAGGCGCCCTCCTTCCATAGATATTGAATTTAGTAATCGTGTGAAGGTAAATTCGAGGGGTCGACAGGGCTGAAGCATTCCAATGAATTCTGCCCAGTTCTTACATTACAAAATCAATCCTTGGGAAAATTCCCTTCAGGATTTTTCCAGCCAACAAGGAAACCATATAATTATTCCTAAATTTATTTGAAGGCCAATGTATAATAGTTCTCTTGCTGCTAATCAGAGGAAAACATAAACCATTCAAATGTAGGGGTTCACATAAGAACAATATGCATTTCTAACACTAATCAAGCAATGCAATTTTCAGTCATAGACACAGACATCCAACCATTCATTTTAATTTCAGTACACAGGGCATAAGAATACTTATCAAGAAACCACATAGTGAAGCAACTACAAAGAGGCGTGCCATTTTTCCACCCAACCTTAGGCACAAAAACTCTTGGATAGATTTACCACTAGCCACTTTCTAGCTAGATCATGATCCTTTGAGAGAGACTCTTCCTTATTTTTCAACAACAGTCAAGGATGGAGGCCACTCTCCTCCTCCCTCGGGAATTTGACAAATTGGTTTTCTCTCCACCAAGCAAGGGGCCCTACAACGAGTTCTTCCTCAGTCACTCATCTTCTCTGCAACCCCGTTTATCAGCTTGGACTGAAAACGCTTTCAACAACTTATTTCTCCCAGAGAAAGCTTGTTTTTCAGTTCTCTTCAAAACTAGAGAGATGCACACACTATTTTCCCTCAGGAAAAATGGTCTCTCGACTCATCTTATTGGAAATCCTCTCCTCTTCCCACTAATCTCCTTCTTTTATTGTATTCCTTAGGAATATATTGTGGGTATGAATCCCCATTTCTTGGTCAGGCTAGGAATTTTTTCAGATGGGTACTCTTCCCATCTCCTCATTGACTCTTGAGGAGGACTTCCCAACTACCAACCTGACTAGTAATTTATTTCTAGGTCAGAGGACTGTTCTGGGTCTGAATAATTTAAATCTAGTAAGGTACTGGTCTAGTGGGGGTCATCTCAACCATTGGTGTTTGCCCTCACCATCTCTCTCATGTATCATGATCTACCATGGAAAACCCCTTCAACAATTATGCAACACTATCCATTTTATTTAATAAAAGAAATACATACATTAACTTTTATAACAAAAAGGTTCATCAATTCCAACATCCACACATATTCATTCTTCCTATAGTCTTTTGGCAAGTTGTAGTTATATTTACAAGATGGGGGAAACATGGTTATTACAATACCCTCCCCCTTAAAGGAACATCATACTCGATGTTATATTTGTCGATGTGCTCTGTATGTATAGAAGTAAACAAAAATGGGTATGCCTATTTCATGGCATCCTCCATTTCCCATGTAGCTTCATCTGGACCAAAGTATTTCCATTGTACCTTGACCCATGCAATGGTTATGTTCCTGAGTGGTATTCATTTCCTATCTATTATGCATTATGTCTCTGGTTCTACCTAAATCACAGACCAATAAATTATATGATTAGAATCATGTACATATTTATTCAGTAATGAAACATGGAAAACATTGTGTGCCTTCACTGTGGGAGGAAGTGCTAGTCTATATGCTACAGGTCCCACTCTATCCAAAATTTTAAAGGGTCCACAATATCAAGGTTCCATCTTGGCACAGGCTCCCATTCTCAAGGAAATTTTTCTGGGCCTAACTCGGAGATACACATGATCCCTTGCTTTGAACTCTCAAGGAGTCTTTTTTCTGTTTGCATAGATTTTATTTCTATCTTGAGTTATTTTCATATTCTGTTTTATTTGAACTACTTGTTGTTCCATTTCCTTTAGCATATCTAGGCCGAGTGTAATTCTATCTACTGGGTTATTCTAGCTGATGGGAATATTTCAATGTCTACTATAGAGGGCCTCAAAAGAGCTCATCGTCAATGAATCTTGATAGTCATTGTTATAAGCAAAATCTACTAGTGGTAGGTAGTCTTCCCACTTCTTGGGCTGATGCATTACATGCATCCTTAACATGTCCTCTAACACTTGGTTTACCTTTTCTGTCTTCTTATTAGTTTGAGGGTAATAGGTTGTATTAAATAGTAATTTATTTTCAAAACCAACAAACAAAGATTTCCAAAAGTTTGAAGTAAATTTTGTATCTCTTTCGGATATGATTTACTTAGGCATGCCATGCAGTCTAAATATTTCTTTCATGAAAATACTAGAAATATATATTTCCTTGCAAGTTAATTTGATGGGAATAAAGTGAGCATAATTGCTCAGTTTTTCCACAACTACCATGATGGTGTCAATTTATTTGGTTGATTTTGGTAACCCTGTGATGAAATCCATGGAGATGGTTTCCCATTTCCATTCTGGGATTGGTAGGAGTTGCAACAACCCTGTTGGATGTTGGTGCTCTGCCTTAACCTACTGACATTCTAGACATTTATCTAAGTAATTAGTTATGTCCTTTTTTCAATCCGGACCAATAAAATAGTTTCCTAGTGGTTGTGATCATTTTCTAATAACTAGGATGTCCGTTATATGGTATTTTGTGTAGTTCATCCATTATGAACCTCTTCAAGTCGTCACAATTTGGAATATACAACCTACCTTTGTAAGTTAGAAGGTCATCATTCAATAATTGATAACCCTCATACTTCATCCTTGTGGGCTCTTTCTCTAAATATGATTTCACAGTCTTGAAAAATGCATATGTTTCTTGTGCACTTTTGACTCTCTCCTTGATGTCTAATTCACAAGTGCTTATAGCTACCAAGTGAATCACTTTCATACTTCTACTAAGGGAATAAACCACCCTATTTTATTTTCCTTTGATATGTTTGATTTCAAAATCAAACTCACTAAGGATATCCATCCATCTATATTTTCTAGCATTAAGTTTTGGTTGATCAAAAAAATATCTCAACCCACTATGGTTTGTCATAAGCACAAATATTATACCTAGGAGGTAATGCCTCCACATTTTTAAAGCATGTATTATGGAATCCAATTCCAATTCATGGGTCACATAATCGATTTCATTCTCATTCAATTTTATGGATTCGTAGCAAATCACATGTCCTTCCTGCATAAGGACTCCTCTGAGCCCTTCCTTGAAGGCATATGTACACACAAGGAAGTCCTTGTTTGGGTCTGCAATATTCAACACAGGTGCATTGGTTGGAAGGTATTTTAGCTACTGGAATCTCTCTTCACATTCTAATGTCCAAATGAATTTAACTCCCTTTTTCTACAGGGAGGTGATTGGGAAACCGATCTTGGAAAATCCCTTTATGAACCTTATATAGTATCCTACTAGGCCCATAAAGGATATGATATCAGATACATCCTTTGGGGTAGGCCAATCCATAATGGATTTGATCTTGTTAGGATCAACTGCCGCTCCTTCTTCAGAAATAACATGGCCTAAGTAATGGACTTGTTTTTGGAAAAAGTCACACTTACTAAACTTAACATAGAGATGATATTCTCTTAGCACTTGAAGCACTAGCTTGAGATGTTATTCATGCTCTTCCCTATTCTTAGAATAGATTAGGATATCATCAATAAAAACCAACACAAATCTGTCCAATAAATTACTGAGTACATTATTCATTAAGCATAGAAAAGTGTCTAGTGCATTGGCAAGCCCAAATGGCACCACCACAAATTCATAGTGCCCATATATTGTCTTAAAGGATGTTTTTTGGATGTACTCATCCTTAATTCAGACTTGATGGTATCCAGACCTCAATTCAATCTTGGAGAAATTTTTAGCACCCCTTAATTGGTCAAACACGTCATTGATTCTTGGCAAATGATACTTATTCTTAATGGTCATCTTATTGAGTTGTCTATAGTCTATGCACAACCTGAGTGTGCCATCCTTATTCTTCACAAACAAAGTTGGTTCTCCCTAAGGAGACACACTAGGATGAATGTAAACTTTTTCCAACATCTTCTTTAGTTGTAGTTTGAGATCAACTAGCTCTGGTTTACTCATTTTGTAGGGAACTCTAGACATTGGCACCGCTCTGGGTACAAGTTCTATTCAAAAATCGATATGTCTTCTTGGAGGTAGGCCTGGTACCTCTTCTGGAAACACATATTTATACTCTATTATTATGGGTTGGTCCTATAAGATTGGTTTTTTATCCTCAACAGAGTTAAACACTTTTATTGCATACCAAGGACATCCTTTTCTGCAACACTTCTTCACTTGAAGGGTTGATATTTGTCTCACTAAGACAAGATTTTGAATTCCTTGTATGGCTATTTTTTTCCCTTCATCTTCACACTCCAAATTTTTGTTGCAAAAATCCAACTTGGTTTTATGGGTAGCCAACCACTCCATTCTAATCAACAGGTCATAAGATCCTAAAGGGAGCATGTTTAGGGTTTCTTGGGTGGGTAGTCCATTCATAATGAATTGACATGTTGGTATGACCTCTGTTACCTTTCTTTTGGTTCCAGTGGATAGTTGTACCAGCCATGATTTAACATGTTTTACTTGCTACAATTTACATTTCTCAACAGTTTGAGGGTAAACATAACTCATATTAGAACCAGGATCACTTAAAATGGAAACTAGGTGGTTGGAAATCATACCTTCCATATCCACTACCGAAGCTTGGTGGTCAGCTTGTCTATTATCCAAGGCTGCATAAATTGGTGGCATGCTCCTAGACACATCATTGACTGTGGTAGCCTCCTAGTTGTAGACCCTCCTATTTTTATGTTGCCTATGTGGGAAGTCCCCCAGTAGATGTTCTTCTCCACAACCCCAACATTTCAAGGGTTCTCTCTTGGTATTATCAGTCTTACCCGGGATTGTTCCAAAGGGTTTATTACCACTCTGAGATGGAAAATTATGTTGATATACACTTTTAGTAAGAAGGTTCATCTTATAGATTCTTCTATGATTCTTAAATCTTGAAGATTTAAACCCCTTCTTCTTGAATCCCAATTTAGTTTCCTTCTTCCAGTCCTTATGAGGTTATGCCTTATTCTTGAATTTCTCATAGCAATACCTTTCCTTCTGGATAGGGTATTCTAAGTTATTTGGTTCATCAAATTCAATTCTACCCCAGAAGAACTGAGTCAGTCCACTAATAAATCGTTGCATATTTACCTTTTCATCCTTTATGTAGGGCACATACCTTATCATCTCAAGAAATTTGTTGATATATTCATCTGTTGTGAGTTGTCCTAGCTTGAATTAATAGAACTCCTTGTTCTTCCCATCAAAGTATTTTTCCGACATATACTTCTTCTTGAAGTATTTCTCAAATTGTTTCCATGACAAGTCCTCATGGATTCCTTTCACATTCCTAAGGTCCTCCCACCAAATGGATGCCTTTCCATTCAAGTTGAAAATGGTTATTCAAGCCTTTAAGTTTTCAGAGTAGTCATGGACTCTGAAGTACTTCTTCAAGCCAAGTAGCCAAACTTCTGCTTCTTCCCCCTTTTTAATTTCTCCATCAAAAGTGGGTGGTTTGGATTTCTTAAACTCTTCAGGTTCATGGCTCTTGGAATGTTTCATCTTCTTTCTTCTCTTCTTGGAATGTGAACTAGTATCGATACTAGAAAATTCCTTGGAGTTGTCAGTTTCCTCGCTAGAGGATTCTCCCGTTGAATGTCTCTTGGCTCCATGTTGGGCCTTCTTTGAGGTGATCCTCCTTGTGTGGACACTTTCAGGACCATGCTTTTGTATCTCTGGTGGACATTTATTTTTCTTAGTATGATGTATGTCCACATGACTAGTTGTTGGTCCATGTTGCAATTTCCTTTGTATATCTGATAGGATTTGCAATAGGACTGTGTTAATTTCAGTTTGTTTTTCCTATTCTTTTATCAGCCTTTCAGTCTCAGCCTTACAACTCTGTAATTCCTCCATGAGGATTCTTACGGTTTCAACCAAATTTGGAGGGGTTCCCACTGCCCTCCACTAATCAAATTATTCTTCTCTATTGTAGGATCTTTCCCACAACTCATGGTGTGTCACTATCCTTTACATTGTAGTTTTCCTGTTGTCCACTGATTGTTTGAGTGCTGATAAAACATTTTATGTTAGTTAATTATCTACTAGTTTATAAAAAACACATACAATTTTTAAGGTGAAGTCAACTTATTTATTTGGAACACTAGCAACACACGGTTCAGATTTTCAAAACATATAACAACAACATAAAGTTTCATTCGTCTCTAATAAGATTTTTATGCAACTCATTCATGAGCCCAAGCAGGTCAAGTGTTGTTTCCAGTTCTGATACCACTTTGTAACAAACCCGACCCCTAAGTACCTTTTTAAGGGATGGGGCATCAAAAATTTTCTTTCCTCAATCATCTCAAATCTGCTTCTCGAGATCTCCATCATATTTTTCTTGTGAAGAGCTTTCCAACAACTGATACCATGCTCGAATCTGAGCTCCAGATTGGAAGTTATGCCCTTCCGAATATATTTAGGCATCATTGTTCAAGGGCCATGTGGCACCCATGTGGATTCACCTCATTTGTACCATCCCACCAGGCACAAATTCGACCAAGGTTTTCACCCTATGATGACATGGACGTTGGAGGGGCAGTTACATGGAATCTTCCCCAAAGTCCCGAAGCTCCCTAGAACTCCTACATATCTGGTGGAAATCCATCTACCCTTAAATCCAACGACCTAGATTCTCCCTCGTTTAATGCATAGGCTTAAGGGATTTCAACGTTCATTGCTTTGGCATTGAACACCCTTTTTTTATACTCACATATCCTTCGGAGTCCTGAAACCCTGAAATCCTGCCACGTGGCTCCAGCCTTTGACCGTTTAGGCTTATTCAATACATCACCCCAAACCTCCAGAGTTATGAAACCCTAGACTTCCGAAGGGCCCACACTTACACATGGCGGTGCGTTAATTGTAGAGGCAGGGGCAGGTAGGTTTGTGCCTTCGACCAACTAAACCCAGTGTCCCAACATGCTAAGTTCCCCAAAGTCCCAAAATCCCAAACTCCGAGTGCCTTGGGGTTGACACACGACAAATGGTAGAGATGAAACGTGGCCCCATTAATGAGTGACATGTGTCACACTCCAATTGGAATATAAGGTCTATAAAAAGCATGAATCAAGGTGACACGTGGCATGTCGAACATGGGTCCATGTAACCCTAGGTGACATCAGTGTGCCACATCACTATGGGCTGAAAACTTCTAGGAGTCTCCAACCTCTCCTACCTGTGAAATCTCCCGGAGCTCTGAAGCCCGAACTCCTGCCAGCAACCTCTCAGTACCCCTTTTATCCCACATTCGAGATAGGTCCATGCAGATCCATTCTATGACCTTCATTCCTTCACGACTTCAACATTCGAGGGTTTGACTATCTAGTTTCTTGTTTATTCCTAGAGTGGTCGGCATTAAACTGACAAAGGTCTATATCCAACAGTCAGGAGGGATCCTGAAGTATCCTTGGATCGATGGTCCTGTCGCTTTGTGACTTTTATGTTTGGGGGTTTCACCCATTTAACACTCCCTCTCTCCTAAAGTGGTCAACTTTGAACTAACCACGAAGTTGATCCAATGGTTAAGGGAGATCCTCAAGCATCCCCGAATCTATGGTTCTCATCACTTCGTGAGTTCTGCATTTGGGGGTTCCACTCGTTTGACACTCCCTTTCTCCCAGAGTGGTCAACACCAGACTGACCATGCTGTAGATCCAATGGTCAGAAGAGATCTAGAAGCATCCCTAGATCTATGGATCGTGTTACTTCATGAAAGGGAATTGGATCATGGTTTAACAGTGGGACAGATCCCACAATCATAGTTAAGGAAACTGCCAGATGTCGGTCAACCTTGTTGGTAAGCGTACCAGCAGGTTGCCTTCAGTTGATTTTGAATTCATTAAGGTCATAACATCTCGGAGCTCCAGACTCCCAAACTCCTGAAGCCAATATAGCTTAGCTCCTTTCGAAACTAGCATAGGGTTCCAAGGTACTGGTCATATGGATTCCCCAACCAGTTCTGGGGCTGTGCGTTCGACTCTAAGTTGTGACTTGGTTAGGGTTGTGGGCATGATCCCTTGGTCACACAGATAATTGGTTTGAAGGAGGCACCCTCCTTCCACAGATCTCGAATTTAGTAATCCTGCAATGTTAAATTCGAGGCTTCAATAGGACTGAAGCATTCCAGAGAAGTCTACCCCAGTTCTTACATTACAAAATCAATCCTTTGGAAAATTCCCTTCATGATTTTTCCAACCAACACGAAAACCGCAGACTTATTCCTAAATTCATTTGAAGGCCCGTGTCTAATAGATATCCTGCTGCTAAGTGGAGGTAAACAAAAACCATTCAAATACAAGGGTTCACAGAAGAACAATACAAATTTATAATATTAATCAAACAAATCTAATTTTTATTCATAGACACAAACATCGAACCACTTATTTTAATTTTAGTACATAGGGCATAAGAATACTTATCAAGAAACCATATAGTGAAGCAACTGCTGAGAGGGGTTCACTTTTACACCCAACCATAGGCACAACAACCTCTAGACGGATTTACCACTGGCCACCCCCTAGCTAGATCATGATTCTCTAAGAGAGACTCTTCCATCTTGTTCAACAATAGTCATGGATGGAGACCACTCTCCTCCTCCCTCGGGAATTTGAAAAATTGGTTTTCTCTCCACCAAGAAAGGGGGCCTTCAATGAGTGCTTCCTTATTCACTCATCTTCTCTTCAACCCCATTTATTAGCTTGGAATGAAAACACTGCCAACAACTTCTTTCACCCATAGAAATCTTGTTTTCCAGTTCTATTTAAAGCCAAAGAGTTGAACACACTCTTCTCCCTCAAGAAAAATGGTCTCTCGACTCATGTTCTTTGAAATCCTTTTTTATGCCCATGAATCCACTTCTTTTCTTTCCTTCCTTAGAAATATTGCATGGGTATGAATCCCCATTTCATGGTCAGTTCATGAATTCTTTTAGATGGGTACTATTCCCATCTCCTGATTGACTCTTGAGGAGGACTTCCCAACTACCATCCTAAATGGTAATTTATTTTTTGGTCAAATGATTGTTCTGGGTCTGAATAATTTAAATCCAGTAAGGTAATAGTCTGATGGGGGTCATCTCAACCATTGTTTTTTCCCCTCACTATCTCTCTCATGCATCATGATTTACCTTGGAAAACCCCTTCAACTGTGATGCAACACTATCCATTTTATTTAATAACATAAATACATACATTAGCTTTTATAACAAAAAGGTTCATCAATTCCAACATCCACACATATTCAGTTTTCCCATAGTGTTTTGGCAAGTTATATTTATATTTATAATTTGGGGGAAACAAGGGTCTTATATCTTCTTGGCTCAATCGAAAATGAGAGTGCTAGGTGCAGTTGTTCTAGTGAATGAATTTTCATTCTAGTCTAAGCTCCTGCATCTTTGTTCCCGATAATCTGATCTAATGGATGAATCTTCTGTATTTGTTTGCTAGGTGTCTTTGGAGGTACTTGAAGATCTTGTTTTCTTTTCTCTTCTGCTTCTAACTTTTCTTCTTCATATTCCCCTTCTTCCCCTTCTTCTTCCTTTGCTTCTTCTTCATGAACATTTTCCTTTGAATCCTTTTATTCTTCCTTTATTTTTCATCCACCTATCTCATCAACCGTCACACTAATTCTTTCCAGAACTTTGTCAAGACTTAGATTGAAACATTTGTATACTTTCCTTGTGCTCGATTACCAAAAAAGTACACCTTTGTCCACGCGAGAATCAAACTTTCCCATTCTGTCATCTTTTCTTTTGATGTAGCATTTGCTTCCAAACACTCTGAAGTGCTTCACATTCGCTAGTCTTCCTTTCCTTAGCTCGTAGGGAGTTTTATCACTATTTTTTATTAGAATTAATTTTTTTTTAATATGAATTGTTGTATGCACTTCATGTTCCCAAAACACGTTTGTCAACTTGGAATCTATTAGAATAGTTCGAGCCATTTCCTGTACTGTCTTGTTCCTCCTTTCGACAACTCCATTTTTTGGTGGTGTCTTGGAAATGGAGAATTGTCTTGTTATCCCATGTTTACTACAGAATTCCATAAACTCCTTTGAAGTCAACTCTCCTCCATTGTACGATCTCAAACATTTTATTTTCAAATCTGTTTCATTTTCAACCATCTCCTTATATATTTTGAAGTTCTCAAATGCCTCTGACTTCTTCATGAGAAAACAAACTGCGGTCATTCTTGTATAATCATCAACTAATAGCATAAAATATTGCTCACCTTTTATACCCTTTGTTCTAGTTGGTCCAACTATATCAATATGCACAATTTCTAGCGGTCTTGTTGTGGAGTATTCCTTTGATTTGAACTTGGTCTTTGTTTTCTTTCCTTGTTGACAATGCTTGCATAATGTGTTGGTTGGCTTTGTGATTTGGGGAATTTCTCTAACTTCTTCCTTTTTACTGACTTTAACAAGGTTATCAAAGTTTATATGACCCATTATTTTGTGCCATAGCCAAAATTCATCCTCCTTTCCTAGGAAACACTTTTCATTTCCAATTTCACTTAACACATATATGTTGCTTGAAGTTCTTACAGTTGTTGCAACCACTCTTCCTGAACCTTATTTTATTATCTCGCACTACTATGAATCAAACACAAGTTTGTGACCTTGGTCACACATTTGACTTACACTTAAAAAATTGTGCTTCATATCTTCCACTAGTAGAACATTCTCTTCCTTGGTGTCCTTATTTCCAATTCTAATTGTGCCTCTTCCAATAATTCTAGTTGAGTCACCATTTCCAAAGGAGAACGATCCATCTCTTTCCTTTCTCAAGGTTAGAAACATGTTCACATCACCTTTCATTCTTTTTGAGAATCCAATGTGAACATACCAACCACGTTTCTTGTGTTAATCTTGTAAAGCGAGTGTGCATTATTCATTGTTATACTAATTTTTCTTTCTTATCCATATTCTCTGTTGAGGTTCCTGTCTGTGACTGTTTTTATTCTATTGAGATTCTCTAGGAGGGACTATCATTCTACAATATTTGGGCATGTGTCCAAAGTTGTTTCACTTGTAGCATTCCAGTTCAGTGCTCAAGGATTCAAACTTGTCGTATCTTCTTCTATGTGTTTCACTAGGCCTTCTTGGATAACCATTTTTTCCATGACTTTCATAGTTGTTTATGTTTCAACTATTTTCTCTGCAATTTACAACCTTATGTCCAAAAATTTTATATGAATAACATAAAACAAAAAATATAGTTTGATACATGAGGGTTGAATATCTTCTGAAAAGAGTTACTCTTATGAATCCTTCTTCTTCTTAAGGCCTTCTTGTTTCTAACTATCATTGATTCTAAAATCTGAATCTTCTGGGTGGAGTGTCTTTGTGATGTTCCTTGTAAAGCTTCTTGTGTCCTCTCACTGTCTCTGCATAGCTTCTTGGTTGTGTTTCTTGATCCATTTTATTTCTGATTGTATTCAATTCCATACTTGTCATGATTTTTCCTCTGACTGGTAATAATGTTATCCAAAACTTTAGAGCTATTCTGCATGTTTTTTCTTTTGAAGTTCTTTTCTCAATGTGACAATCTCTGCTTCCAAATTTCCAATGATCCTATCTCTTT
>ML793107.1:606626-627317 GCA_009831015.1 Picea engelmannii
TTCAAATTTCTAAGGATTTTATATAGTTTTTATAAAATTTTGGCGATTTTTAAGGTAAAATAATTTTATCCTATAGAATTTGGGCAAATCATTTTTAAAATAGCGAATCTCATTTTTGGAAAAACCATGGAAAATTAGCCCATTAACGAAATTTAGCCCCTAAAATCATCCATGATGTCAAATATACATCTCATCAAAATCAATAAATGTGCCATATATACATCACAGGTCAAATATACAACACTACTATCTAGGTCCACCACCAGAGCCAGAGGCATCAATGCCCATGCTACCAAAGCTAGAGGGTATATCAATACCCATGTCAGATAACAATAATGAAAGTATAATGTCATATATCTCTCCACTGGGATCATGTGGAGGACAAGGAGGAGGAGGATCAATGGATGGTTTAGTTGGTGACACATGTTTAGGAGGAGGATGAGTATCAGTGGATGGTGTAGTTAGTGACACATGTGGAGGAGGAGGAGGAGGAGGAGGATCAATGGAATATGGTGAAACTGGTGACACATGTGGAGGAGGAGGAAAACGATGATAAGTGGATGGTGCAATTGGTGATGCATGTGGAGGAGGAGGAGGATCAATGGATGGTGTATCTAGTGACACATGTGGACTAGGAAGAGGAGGAGGAGGTGGTGGAGGGGATTTCAGTCAGTTTGGTGGAGGACTAGGTGGTGGAGAATCATGCAGTGGAGGATTGGGATGTTGGAATTATGCTTATAATGGTAGGGGGGGTGAATCCATATAAGATACTTTTTACTTTAATTTAGCATTCATCAATCATTCATTAAATTTGAAATAGTAAATGCATGTAAGCTCAAATCATAGTACACTGAGTTTAACATGGAAACCCTTCTTGGAGAAAACGACAAAAACTTATCTTTATAAATATTTGTAGGAACCAACCTATTGGAGACACTAATCTCCTTATCTAAGAACCAAATAATAAATATTTTATGTAGGTACCAACCTACTGGAGACACCAATCTCCTCATATGAGCACCAAATCAATAAGATATTGTGTAGGAACTAATCTACTAGAGACACCAATCTCCTCAATTGAGCACCAACTCAATAAGACTTGTATAGCCACCAATCTAAGATCTTCATACATAGAGTACTTCTGAATTCAACTGCATTATTCATACTTCATGCATTTCACAACATCATCATACCCTTAACTTTCATGTTATATCACCTCTCATTGCTTCGTACCCCATATATAGCTTCAAACCCTAGTCATATTTATCCTTCATGCCCTAGCGAACCTCATACCATCATTCCCATAATACAATTCTAGAATGCAGTATCACAACCTCAAAACAACCAAATTTGTAGCATCATAGACCTTAGTCCTTCATAATGCACCCTTAAAACTCCAATAAAACTCCTTTTACACCTTCAAACCCCAAGAATACTCTCTAGCTTCTCTTGCACACCTCAGATATATTAAATTCACCTCCTACTTGATATTCTTGCTTGGATATATTCAAGTTAACACATCCATCATATATTTATAGTGTTTTTGTGCTCACTTGTAGGGACGACTTGTAAAGACTGGATGGGTCGACCTTAACTTTCTAGTCGGGTTGTATATCAAAAAAAAATTATATCTCTTCATTCCTAAAGATTTATAGGGAGTGTCATATACCATTGGAAATATATTGGAATAAGCTTTCCAAACATATAACCTATGCTCCCATTTGAGCTAAGTATTTAGAGTAAAAATTCCTTCAAAGATAGGGTATTCGAACTGAGCATCAAAATTCCAAAAACAATATTTCCAACAATCTCCATCTTGTAATATTTATCTTGTACATTTGTAGCCCCCCCTTGTATTTGACATCAATGAAAACAATATTTTCAACAATATCCCCCTTTTTCATTGATGACAACCCTTAGTCAATTATGATAGCCCCCTATTTGCTACTTTCCTTTTGTTTGGAATTCTTCTTATGCCTACAACTTCTCCCCCTTTGACATCAATGGCAAAGGGATACTCCACATGATCTTGCACTTCCCTTTACTGACAATATGAGAGGGATATCACTCCCATATTACAACATTTTCTCCTTTGACTTCATCCATAACGTATACATTTCTTGGGGTTCTATTTGCATTTTCCACTAATCTTCCCGAACCTACTTTCCTTATATCATATCCTTTAGAATGAAATGTGAGGTTGTAACCTTGATCAAACATTTGAATAACACTTAGAATATTGTGTTTTAACCCTTCAACATACAAGACATTATGTGTTTTAGTATTTTCATTATCAATACTAACTGTACCTTTTCTAACTATCCTTGCGGAAGCATTATCTCCAAAGGTAACGTTGTCTACTTTTTATTTCTTTAGAATGAAAAATTTGATTGAATCCCCTGTCATGTGTTTTGAACATCCACTATCAATGTACCATTGGCTTCCTTTGTCTTGAGCATACATTGCAAGTCCACATTCTTCATTCTTTGGTTCTTCTTACTTCCTTTTCCACACCCTTGTGTATTCTTCTCTATGCTTGGTAATAACATCTTCTTCCTTGTTTTGTTTAGGAGACTTTATTATGATGCTTCTACAATCATGTGCTATGTGCCCATGGTTATTTCACTTATAACATTCAACATTGTAATCAAGTAGGGTAGGAAATGAATTTTAGTTTCTATCAACAAACCCATGAGAAATTCTAGTTTTGTTGGTCACATAATCATTCTTTGAGTTTTTATAAGAACCTATATTTGTATCTCTCACATGATCACTTATTGCATAAGCTATAAAATCTATTGCTTTATGACCAAAATTGTTGCAAGAAAAACAATAGCCAAGAAAGAGATTTTGGATTGGGTTGTGAAAGGTCTTCTTGGTGGAACGACTTTTCTGAACTCATTCTTGTGAGAAGAATCAAATTTATACTGGACATCATTTCCTTTCCTAGTACTTATTTCATTGTTGATGGAGAATTTGAGAATATTGGCATAGATTTTAGGATTTTCTTCATTTTACTTTTACGATGGCTTTGTGACCTTAGTGCTTATATCTCCCTTGGGGGTCTTTTTCTTTTCTTCGTAGCCAAGACTTATCTTGATGAATGGTAACTTTTGGAAACTATGAATATTATCTAATATTTTAGTACAATCTCCAAACTTCAAGCTTCTATTCAAGTTGTTTTCTTTAGTTCCTTTCTTAAGAAAATTATTCCAGCTTCTATCTTCTCGCAATTTTATTCTGTTTCTTTCAACTAGATTCTTGTTGGATTATTGAGGGGGGGGGGTGAATCAGTAATAGATATTTGGATCCTTTTTAACCACAATATATACGTTTTGTTATCTTTAAGTGTTTTTATCTTTATGATCAATTTAAAAATATCATTCAACAAGTGCAGAATAAATAAACCATGAAAAATGAACAGTACATAAATGTTTTTACATGGAAACCCAATGCGGTATAAAACCACATAGTTGTTTTTCTTATATGTATTCAAGAATTAAATTTATTGGAAACACCAACTTCCTTTGCTTTCTAGATGCAACTGGAAGGAGGCTCCAACCCCTATATTTTTAAGCTACAACCTGAGGGAATCTCCAACTCCCCAATTCTCCAGCTCCAACTAGAAGAAGGATAAAACCCCCTATGTTCTCTCACTACAACTAGAAGGTGGATACAACCACTAATCCTTGCCCCATCCTACCTCCCTGAAATACAAGTTTCAAACAAATAATGAAACCATTGCCACACTGTCACTATGAGATATACCAATGTAAACATGTACCAATATGTTGCAAAAACCTGTAACGAACCTATACCAATAACCTGTGATCAACCTGTACCTATAATCATCCTGTACCAAAAAAAACTAACAGGTACGTGACCTGTATATGTTGCATCTCACATATGTAGGCGACTTGTCTATATTGCAGCCTGCATATTTATGTGACCTATCTATACTACAACATGCATATATCTTCTGAAATCTAGGGTTTTCACCATTCTGAAGATCAGACTCTTTGTTGCCTTTGTCACATCAACCTGTAATCACTTTTTCCAATATGTAGTTATTCCCTATGCATACATCATCACACATATCCCTTAACCAAGTGCATCTATGTCTCTCTAGTCATGTGCCATACATGTGTATACAATCATGATCAAGTGTAATAACCCTCACATGGACTAGACATCAAACCTTCACTAATATGTAGCCTTAAACTACACCAAAAAATTCACCAACACATCAAAACCAAAATACCTCAACCATGTACCAATAAATACAAGATATGCCTCAACACTCAACCCATCAAGATGTATCAATAATGAATATCAGGCATAACGGTATTGTATTTATGTAGATCTATCTCATACAATGAGTTCCATACAACCAACAACCTCTATAGGGAAAATCCTCAAACTCCCATAACCATATGTCATGTAAAAAAAAATATCCAACTACACATAAGAATATGACATGCCTTTTGAACCTGTAGATAGATTTGTTGTTCCTTATCACTCTAGACCTTCTTGGGAACTTTCTTTCATACTCTAAGAACATGGAAATCTCAGCAACTCAAGATTTCATGGATTTTCCCAGCTATACGCACCCTACTATACTTCCAGCCCGCATATGTACGCGACCTCTTCCACTACAGTCTGCGTACACCTCAAAAAATAGGGTTTTTTTTTCAGTATTTCTACAACTCTGAAAATTTCTCCGTCAACCCTTCTTGCTATCATACACTTACGTAACTTCATATGCATCAATGATTACCTACAATAAACCTTACAAAATAATACATATTCAATGTGCTCAATAGGTGCTAATAGGAGACCCTTTCTTTCATATTTATTCTCTCCAACTAGCTTCCTCTAGGAGTTACCCTCTAACTAACTTAACCCAACTTCCTTATTTTATGGATAACCCACTTCTACCCACTTGCACACTTATAACCACTTTATCCACAAATAGTAAACTCGCCACATATAGTTGCAACTAATTTATTTTTAATTATTTTATTTTTGCAACAACTTAACTCATGATTAACTCCTAGTTACAACCAATTTGACTAGTAAACTTCTTCTAGGAGCTTGTAGAATAAATTGACTTCTTTGACCCTCTAGGGGCTTCTAGATAACTCATGAGAGTTCTCCAACTTCACAAGTCCATAACTCTTTAACCGTGAGGAGTTATTTGATGTTCCACATATCACTGGAAATGGCATGACATGTACTATCCATATAGACTAGTCTTACCTGGAAATATATTGATCTTCCTACATTTATACATTAATAAAACTTGATTCCCTTAACCATAATGTTGGGGTTACTAGAATTTGATACAAAACTTTAGTTAAGGGTTGACATCAGTGACAACCAACCCAATTAATCAACAATCTCTCGATTTGGCATTGATGGAAACACTCTGATGAAACACTAAATACATATCTCTCATGCTCCTCTTGTGACCATCGCTCCCCCTAGAATCATGCCTCTTTTATCTCTCTCCAAGCATCTAACTCTCTATCCATGCATCTGAGAAACTCTCCCCCTTTGACATCAATGGAAAAGGTAACTTCCCATTGGGGCTTCTCCCCCTAAGTAAACTACCCTTGGGGTTGCTCCCCTTGACTGAACTCTTCCTGAAGCTACTCCCCCAAATTGAACAGTCCTCTTTATGGTGCTTCCTAGTGTAAATATAAGGCATATAAGAATAAAATTCAAAATTAATTGTGGGGTAGAAACTATGCCAAGTTTCTAATGAAGATACTCATGATTCCCTTGGAAGCGTTTTTTTAAAGATGTTTGCAATATGTTCTTTGGTGCCAACATACTCAACTCGAATGTTCTTCTCCACAACCTGTTCCTGTAGAAAATGATACTTGATTGGAATGTGCTTTGTCTTGGAGTGAAACACTATATTCTTTGAGATATTGATGGCGCTTATCATAATATATCAAAATCAGATCATCATACTCAATCTATATATATGTCAAAGTTTGTTTCATCCATAGAATATTTGTACAACATGATGCTGCTGAAATATGCTCTGCTTAGACCATAGACAATGATATTGGTGATTGTTTCTTGCTTAGCCAAGATACCAAATACTCACCCAAGTAGAACACTTCTCCACTTGTGCTTCTTTGGTCATCAATGAAACCTTCCCAATCTGCATCTGTGTAGGAAATATGTGATAGATCATTTCCTTTTGGATACAATAATCCAAACTCTTTTGTACCCTTGAGATATTTGAATATTTGGTTTACTGCTAGAACATATGATTCCTTTGGTGCTGCTTGAAATCATGCCACCTATCCAACTGCTTTCATTACATCTGGTCTGAATGTTGTCACACAAAGTAGGCTTCCAATCATTGACCTATACTACATCTAATATATAGACTTTGAATCACCATCTTTACTTAAATTGCAGCTAGTTTGCATAGGAGTATTGATTGGTTTGCAATCTTCCATTCCGAACCTCTTTAGCATTTCTATGATATACTTGGTTTGAGAAATAAAAATCCCTTGGTTTCTTTGACATATTTGAAGACCCAAAAAGAAGGATAGTTCTCCAAGTAATGACATTTCAAATTCATTATGTATATCCTTTGCAAATTTTTGGCTCATCTTGTCATCATCACTTCCAAAAATAATATCATCAACATAAAATTCAAATAATAAAATATTATCCTGAGTTACCTTGAAGTAGAGTTTGTTGTCTTCATTTCCTTTCCTGAACCCTTGTTTCTATAAATATCCATATAGTCTGGAATACCATGCTCTGGGGGCCTTTTTGAGACCACACAAGTCCTTCTTAACCCTGCAAATGTAATTTTCATTCTCTGACAATTGAAACCCTTATGGTTTCTCAATGTAGACTTCTTCTTCTAGTTCCCCATTTAGAAAGGTTGATTTCACATTCATTTGATACACTTTAATATTCTTGGAGCAAGCATAAGCTAGGATCAATATGATTTCTTCCATTCTAGCAACTGGGGAAAATGTCTCTTCAAAGTCGATACCTTCAACTTGTGCGTATCCTTTACATACCAATCTATATTTGTTCATGGTAACTTGTTCATCTTCATATAATTTATTTCTAAAGACCCACTTTGTGTTCAACACATTCTTGTACCTTGGCCTTGGAACCAATTCCCAAGTGTCATTCTGATCTATTTGATCCAATTCTTCATCCATGGATTTTATCCAGAATTCATCCTTGATGGCTTCTTCAAAGCTGTTGTAACACACTTGACCCCTAAGTACCCTTTTAAGGGATGGGGCACCAAAATGTTTCTTTGCTCAATCACCTCAAATCCTCTGGAGATCTCCATCCTCTTCTTCTCATCAATATATTTCCAACAACTGATACCATACTCAAATCCGAGCTCCAGATTGGAAGTTACTCCCTTTCGAAGATCTTTAGGCATCATTGGTCAAGGGCCATGTGGCACCCATGCAGGTTCACCTCATTCGTACCATCCCACCTGGAAAATATTCGATTAATGTTGTCACCCTTTAGCAATGACATGACCGTTGGAGGGTCGGTTACAGTAAATGTTACCCAAAGTCCTAGAGTTCCCTAACACTCCTGCATATTTGGTGGAAATCCATTCACCATTAAATTCAATGGCTGAGATTTTCCCTCATTTAACGCATATGATTAAGGGATTTCGATGTTCAGTGCTTCGGCATTGAGATCCATTTTTTTCTACTCACAAATCCTCTAGAGTCTCGAAACCTTGGAATCCTACCACGTGGATCTGGCCTTTGGCCCTTTAGGCTTATTCAATACACCACCCCAAACCTCTAGAGCTCTGAAACCCCAGACTCCCGAAGGGTCTACAATTACACGTTGCAATGCGTTAAATGTAGAGGCAGGGGTAGGTAGCTCTAGGCCTTCGACCGACTAAGCCCAACATCCCAACATCCCAACATCCTAAGTTCCCCAAAGTCTAGAACTTCTAGTGCCTCAGTGTTGACAGTCGACAAACGACAAAGATGACACATGGCCCCATCAATGCATGACACGTGTCACACTCTAATTGGCATACAAGGTCCGTAAAAAGAGAGAATCAAGGTGACAAGTGGCATGTTGAACATGGGTCCACGTCACTTTAGGTGATGTCAGCGTGCCACATCACTCTAGACATACATCCTTCGGGAGTCTCCAACCTCTCCTACTTGCGAAATCTCCCGGAGCTCTGAATCCCGAACTCCTGCTAGTACCTCCCAGTACCCCTTTTATCCCATGATCGAGATAGGTCCATGTAGATCCATAGATCTACGACCTCCATTGCTTTGCAAGTTCAACATTCAGGGGTTTGGATGTCTAGTTTCATTTATTCCCTCGAAGTGGTCAGATCGAGACTGACCACGGTCTAGATCCAACAATTAGGAGAGATTTTGAAGCATCCTCGGATCGACGATCCTCGTCGCTTAGCGACTTCGGTGTTCTAGGGTTTCTCCCATTTAACACTTTGTCTCTCCCGGAGTGGTCAACTTCAGACTGACCATGATGTAAATCCAATGGTTAGGTGATATCCCGAAGCATAATCGGATCTACGATTCTTGTCACTTCGTGAGTTCGACATTCGGGGGTTCCACTTGTTTAAGACTCCCTTTCTCCTGGAGTGGTCAACGCTGAACTGACCACAACATATATCCAATGGTCAGGGGAGATCCCGAAGCATCCCCATATCTACGGCTCATGTTAATTCATGATCGAGAAGTGGATTAGGGTTTAACAGTGGGACAAATCTCACGATCATAGTTAAGGAAACCACCAGATGTCAGTCAACCTCATTGGTAACCATATCAGCAGGTTTCCTTTGGTTGATTTTGAATGTTGTAAGGTCATAACATCCCAGAGCTCCAAAATCTTGGAATCCCGAAGCCAAGATAACTTAGCTCCTTTCAGACCTAGTGAAGGGTTCCAAGGTCTTGGTCATATGGATTCCTTGACCAGTTCCGAGGTTGCGCGCTCAACTCTTAGTCGTGATTTGGTTAGGTTCATGGGCATGAGTCCTTGGTCACATATACAATTGGTTTGAAGGAGGCGCCCTCCTTCCATAGATATTGAATTTAGTAATCGTGTGAAGGTAAATTCGAGGGGTCGACAGGGCTGAAGCATTCCAATGAATTCTGCCCAGTTCTTACATTACAAAATCAATCCTTGGGAAAATTCCCTTCAGGATTTTTCCAGCCAACAAGGAAACCATATAATTATTCCTAAATTTATTTGAAGGCCAATGTATAATAGTTCTCTTGCTGCTAATCAGAGGAAAACATAAACCATTCAAATGTAGGGGTTCACATAAGAACAATATGCATTTCTAACACTAATCAAGCAATGCAATTTTCAGTCATAGACACAGACATCCAACCATTCATTTTAATTTCAGTACACAGGGCATAAGAATACTTATCAAGAAACCACATAGTGAAGCAACTACAAAGAGGCGTGCCATTTTTCCACCCAACCTTAGGCACAAAAACTCTTGGATAGATTTACCACTAGCCACTTTCTAGCTAGATCATGATCCTTTGAGAGAGACTCTTCCTTATTTTTCAACAACAGTCAAGGATGGAGGCCACTCTCCTCCTCCCTCGGGAATTTGACAAATTGGTTTTCTCTCCACCAAGCAAGGGGCCCTACAACGAGTTCTTCCTCAGTCACTCATCTTCTCTGCAACCCCGTTTATCAGCTTGGACTGAAAACGCTTTCAACAACTTATTTCTCCCAGAGAAAGCTTGTTTTTCAGTTCTCTTCAAAACTAGAGAGATGCACACACTATTTTCCCTCAGGAAAAATGGTCTCTCGACTCATCTTATTGGAAATCCTCTCCTCTTCCCACTAATCTCCTTCTTTTATTGTATTCCTTAGGAATATATTGTGGGTATGAATCCCCATTTCTTGGTCAGGCTAGGAATTTTTTCAGATGGGTACTCTTCCCATCTCCTCATTGACTCTTGAGGAGGACTTCCCAACTACCAACCTGACTAGTAATTTATTTCTAGGTCAGAGGACTGTTCTGGGTCTGAATAATTTAAATCTAGTAAGGTACTGGTCTAGTGGGGGTCATCTCAACCATTGGTGTTTGCCCTCACCATCTCTCTCATGTATCATGATCTACCATGGAAAACCCCTTCAACAATTATGCAACACTATCCATTTTATTTAATAAAAGAAATACATACATTAACTTTTATAACAAAAAGGTTCATCAATTCCAACATCCACACATATTCATTCTTCCTATAGTCTTTTGGCAAGTTGTAGTTATATTTACAAGATGGGGGAAACATGGTTATTACAATACCCTCCCCCTTAAAGGAACATCATACTCGATGTTATATTTGTCGATGTGCTCTGTATGTATAGAAGTAAACAAAAATGGGTATGCCTATTTCATGGCATCCTCCATTTCCCATGTAGCTTCATCTGGACCAAAGTATTTCCATTGTACCTTGACCCATGCAATGGTTATGTTCCTGAGTGGTATTCATTTCCTATCTATTATGCATTATGTCTCTGGTTCTACCTAAATCACAGACCAATAAATTATATGATTAGAATCATGTACATATTTATTCAGTAATGAAACATGGAAAACATTGTGTGCCTTCACTGTGGGAGGAAGTGCTAGTCTATATGCTACAGGTCCCACTCTATCCAAAATTTTAAAGGGTCCACAATATCAAGGTTCCATCTTGGCACAGGCTCCCATTCTCAAGGAAATTTTTCTGGGCCTAACTCGGAGATACACATGATCCCTTGCTTTGAACTCTCAAGGAGTCTTTTTTCTGTTTGCATAGATTTTATTTCTATCTTGAGTTATTTTCATATTCTGTTTTATTTGAACTACTTGTTGTTCCATTTCCTTTAGCATATCTAGGCCGAGTGTAATTCTATCTACTGGGTTATTCTAGCTGATGGGAATATTTCAATGTCTACTATAGAGGGCCTCAAAAGAGCTCATCGTCAATGAATCTTGATAGTCATTGTTATAAGCAAAATCTACTAGTGGTAGGTAGTCTTCCCACTTCTTGGGCTGATGCATTACATGCATCCTTAACATGTCCTCTAACACTTGGTTTACCTTTTCTGTCTTCTTATTAGTTTGAGGGTAATAGGTTGTATTAAATAGTAATTTATTTTCAAAACCAACAAACAAAGATTTCCAAAAGTTTGAAGTAAATTTTGTATCTCTTTCGGATATGATTTACTTAGGCATGCCATGCAGTCTAAATATTTCTTTCATGAAAATACTAGAAATATATATTTCCTTGCAAGTTAATTTGATGGGAATAAAGTGAGCATAATTGCTCAGTTTTTCCACAACTACCATGATGGTGTCAATTTATTTGGTTGATTTTGGTAACCCTGTGATGAAATCCATGGAGATGGTTTCCCATTTCCATTCTGGGATTGGTAGGAGTTGCAACAACCCTGTTGGATGTTGGTGCTCTGCCTTAACCTACTGACATTCTAGACATTTATCTAAGTAATTAGTTATGTCCTTTTTTCAATCCGGACCAATAAAATAGTTTCCTAGTGGTTGTGATCATTTTCTAATAACTAGGATGTCCGTTATATGGTATTTTGTGTAGTTCATCCATTATGAACCTCTTCAAGTCGTCACAATTTGGAATATACAACCTACCTTTGTAAGTTAGAAGGTCATCATTCAATAATTGATAACCCTCATACTTCATCCTTGTGGGCTCTTTCTCTAAATATGATTTCACAGTCTTGAAAAATGCATATGTTTCTTGTGCACTTTTGACTCTCTCCTTGATGTCTAATTCACAAGTGCTTATAGCTACCAAGTGAATCACTTTCATACTTCTACTAAGGGAATAAACCACCCTATTTTATTTTCCTTTGATATGTTTGATTTCAAAATCAAACTCACTAAGGATATCCATCCATCTATATTTTCTAGCATTAAGTTTTGGTTGATCAAAAAAATATCTCAACCCACTATGGTTTGTCATAAGCACAAATATTATACCTAGGAGGTAATGCCTCCACATTTTTAAAGCATGTATTATGGAATCCAATTCCAATTCATGGGTCACATAATCGATTTCATTCTCATTCAATTTTATGGATTCGTAGCAAATCACATGTCCTTCCTGCATAAGGACTCCTCTGAGCCCTTCCTTGAAGGCATATGTACACACAAGGAAGTCCTTGTTTGGGTCTGCAATATTCAACACAGGTGCATTGGTTGGAAGGTATTTTAGCTACTGGAATCTCTCTTCACATTCTAATGTCCAAATGAATTTAACTCCCTTTTTCTACAGGGAGGTGATTGGGAAACCGATCTTGGAAAATCCCTTTATGAACCTTATATAGTATCCTACTAGGCCCATAAAGGATATGATATCAGATACATCCTTTGGGGTAGGCCAATCCATAATGGATTTGATCTTGTTAGGATCAACTGCCGCTCCTTCTTCAGAAATAACATGGCCTAAGTAATGGACTTGTTTTTGGAAAAAGTCACACTTACTAAACTTAACATAGAGATGATATTCTCTTAGCACTTGAAGCACTAGCTTGAGATGTTATTCATGCTCTTCCCTATTCTTAGAATAGATTAGGATATCATCAATAAAAACCAACACAAATCTGTCCAATAAATTACTGAGTACATTATTCATTAAGCATAGAAAAGTGTCTAGTGCATTGGCAAGCCCAAATGGCACCACCACAAATTCATAGTGCCCATATATTGTCTTAAAGGATGTTTTTTGGATGTACTCATCCTTAATTCAGACTTGATGGTATCCAGACCTCAATTCAATCTTGGAGAAATTTTTAGCACCCCTTAATTGGTCAAACACGTCATTGATTCTTGGCAAATGATACTTATTCTTAATGGTCATCTTATTGAGTTGTCTATAGTCTATGCACAACCTGAGTGTGCCATCCTTATTCTTCACAAACAAAGTTGGTTCTCCCTAAGGAGACACACTAGGATGAATGTAAACTTTTTCCAACATCTTCTTTAGTTGTAGTTTGAGATCAACTAGCTCTGGTTTACTCATTTTGTAGGGAACTCTAGACATTGGCACCGCTCTGGGTACAAGTTCTATTCAAAAATCGATATGTCTTCTTGGAGGTAGGCCTGGTACCTCTTCTGGAAACACATATTTATACTCTATTATTATGGGTTGGTCCTATAAGATTGGTTTTTTATCCTCAACAGAGTTAAACACTTTTATTGCATACCAAGGACATCCTTTTCTGCAACACTTCTTCACTTGAAGGGTTGATATTTGTCTCACTAAGACAAGATTTTGAATTCCTTGTATGGCTATTTTTTTCCCTTCATCTTCACACTCCAAATTTTTGTTGCAAAAATCCAACTTGGTTTTATGGGTAGCCAACCACTCCATTCTAATCAACAGGTCATAAGATCCTAAAGGGAGCATGTTTAGGGTTTCTTGGGTGGGTAGTCCATTCATAATGAATTGACATGTTGGTATGACCTCTGTTACCTTTCTTTTGGTTCCAGTGGATAGTTGTACCAGCCATGATTTAACATGTTTTACTTGCTACAATTTACATTTCTCAACAGTTTGAGGGTAAACATAACTCATATTAGAACCAGGATCACTTAAAATGGAAACTAGGTGGTTGGAAATCATACCTTCCATATCCACTACCGAAGCTTGGTGGTCAGCTTGTCTATTATCCAAGGCTGCATAAATTGGTGGCATGCTCCTAGACACATCATTGACTGTGGTAGCCTCCTAGTTGTAGACCCTCCTATTTTTATGTTGCCTATGTGGGAAGTCCCCCAGTAGATGTTCTTCTCCACAACCCCAACATTTCAAGGGTTCTCTCTTGGTATTATCAGTCTTACCCGGGATTGTTCCAAAGGGTTTATTACCACTCTGAGATGGAAAATTATGTTGATATACACTTTTAGTAAGAAGGTTCATCTTATAGATTCTTCTATGATTCTTAAATCTTGAAGATTTAAACCCCTTCTTCTTGAATCCCAATTTAGTTTCCTTCTTCCAGTCCTTATGAGGTTATGCCTTATTCTTGAATTTCTCATAGCAATACCTTTCCTTCTGGATAGGGTATTCTAAGTTATTTGGTTCATCAAATTCAATTCTACCCCAGAAGAACTGAGTCAGTCCACTAATAAATCGTTGCATATTTACCTTTTCATCCTTTATGTAGGGCACATACCTTATCATCTCAAGAAATTTGTTGATATATTCATCTGTTGTGAGTTGTCCTAGCTTGAATTAATAGAACTCCTTGTTCTTCCCATCAAAGTATTTTTCCGACATATACTTCTTCTTGAAGTATTTCTCAAATTGTTTCCATGACAAGTCCTCATGGATTCCTTTCACATTCCTAAGGTCCTCCCACCAAATGGATGCCTTTCCATTCAAGTTGAAAATGGTTATTCAAGCCTTTAAGTTTTCAGAGTAGTCATGGACTCTGAAGTACTTCTTCAAGCCAAGTAGCCAAACTTCTGCTTCTTCCCCCTTTTTAATTTCTCCATCAAAAGTGGGTGGTTTGGATTTCTTAAACTCTTCAGGTTCATGGCTCTTGGAATGTTTCATCTTCTTTCTTCTCTTCTTGGAATGTGAACTAGTATCGATACTAGAAAATTCCTTGGAGTTGTCAGTTTCCTCGCTAGAGGATTCTCCCGTTGAATGTCTCTTGGCTCCATGTTGGGCCTTCTTTGAGGTGATCCTCCTTGTGTGGACACTTTCAGGACCATGCTTTTGTATCTCTGGTGGACATTTATTTTTCTTAGTATGATGTATGTCCACATGACTAGTTGTTGGTCCATGTTGCAATTTCCTTTGTATATCTGATAGGATTTGCAATAGGACTGTGTTAATTTCAGTTTGTTTTTCCTATTCTTTTATCAGCCTTTCAGTCTCAGCCTTACAACTCTGTAATTCCTCCATGAGGATTCTTACGGTTTCAACCAAATTTGGAGGGGTTCCCACTGCCCTCCACTAATCAAATTATTCTTCTCTATTGTAGGATCTTTCCCACAACTCATGGTGTGTCACTATCCTTTACATTGTAGTTTTCCTGTTGTCCACTGATTGTTTGAGTGCTGATAAAACATTTTATGTTAGTTAATTATCTACTAGTTTATAAAAAACACATACAATTTTTAAGGTGAAGTCAACTTATTTATTTGGAACACTAGCAACACACGGTTCAGATTTTCAAAACATATAACAACAACATAAAGTTTCATTCGTCTCTAATAAGATTTTTATGCAACTCATTCATGAGCCCAAGCAGGTCAAGTGTTGTTTCCAGTTCTGATACCACTTTGTAACAAACCCGACCCCTAAGTACCTTTTTAAGGGATGGGGCATCAAAAATTTTCTTTCCTCAATCATCTCAAATCTGCTTCTCGAGATCTCCATCATATTTTTCTTGTGAAGAGCTTTCCAACAACTGATACCATGCTCGAATCTGAGCTCCAGATTGGAAGTTATGCCCTTCCGAATATATTTAGGCATCATTGTTCAAGGGCCATGTGGCACCCATGTGGATTCACCTCATTTGTACCATCCCACCAGGCACAAATTCGACCAAGGTTTTCACCCTATGATGACATGGACGTTGGAGGGGCAGTTACATGGAATCTTCCCCAAAGTCCCGAAGCTCCCTAGAACTCCTACATATCTGGTGGAAATCCATCTACCCTTAAATCCAACGACCTAGATTCTCCCTCGTTTAATGCATAGGCTTAAGGGATTTCAACGTTCATTGCTTTGGCATTGAACACCCTTTTTTTATACTCACATATCCTTCGGAGTCCTGAAACCCTGAAATCCTGCCACGTGGCTCCAGCCTTTGACCGTTTAGGCTTATTCAATACATCACCCCAAACCTCCAGAGTTATGAAACCCTAGACTTCCGAAGGGCCCACACTTACACATGGCGGTGCGTTAATTGTAGAGGCAGGGGCAGGTAGGTTTGTGCCTTCGACCAACTAAACCCAGTGTCCCAACATGCTAAGTTCCCCAAAGTCCCAAAATCCCAAACTCCGAGTGCCTTGGGGTTGACACACGACAAATGGTAGAGATGAAACGTGGCCCCATTAATGAGTGACATGTGTCACACTCCAATTGGAATATAAGGTCTATAAAAAGCATGAATCAAGGTGACACGTGGCATGTCGAACATGGGTCCATGTAACCCTAGGTGACATCAGTGTGCCACATCACTATGGGCTGAAAACTTCTAGGAGTCTCCAACCTCTCCTACCTGTGAAATCTCCCGGAGCTCTGAAGCCCGAACTCCTGCCAGCAACCTCTCAGTACCCCTTTTATCCCACATTCGAGATAGGTCCATGCAGATCCATTCTATGACCTTCATTCCTTCACGACTTCAACATTCGAGGGTTTGACTATCTAGTTTCTTGTTTATTCCTAGAGTGGTCGGCATTAAACTGACAAAGGTCTATATCCAACAGTCAGGAGGGATCCTGAAGTATCCTTGGATCGATGGTCCTGTCGCTTTGTGACTTTTATGTTTGGGGGTTTCACCCATTTAACACTCCCTCTCTCCTAAAGTGGTCAACTTTGAACTAACCACGAAGTTGATCCAATGGTTAAGGGAGATCCTCAAGCATCCCCGAATCTATGGTTCTCATCACTTCGTGAGTTCTGCATTTGGGGGTTCCACTCGTTTGACACTCCCTTTCTCCCAGAGTGGTCAACACCAGACTGACCATGCTGTAGATCCAATGGTCAGAAGAGATCTAGAAGCATCCCTAGATCTATGGATCGTGTTACTTCATGAAAGGGAATTGGATCATGGTTTAACAGTGGGACAGATCCCACAATCATAGTTAAGGAAACTGCCAGATGTCGGTCAACCTTGTTGGTAAGCGTACCAGCAGGTTGCCTTCAGTTGATTTTGAATTCATTAAGGTCATAACATCTCGGAGCTCCAGACTCCCAAACTCCTGAAGCCAATATAGCTTAGCTCCTTTCGAAACTAGCATAGGGTTCCAAGGTACTGGTCATATGGATTCCCCAACCAGTTCTGGGGCTGTGCGTTCGACTCTAAGTTGTGACTTGGTTAGGGTTGTGGGCATGATCCCTTGGTCACACAGATAATTGGTTTGAAGGAGGCACCCTCCTTCCACAGATCTCGAATTTAGTAATCCTGCAATGTTAAATTCGAGGCTTCAATAGGACTGAAGCATTCCAGAGAAGTCTACCCCAGTTCTTACATTACAAAATCAATCCTTTGGAAAATTCCCTTCATGATTTTTCCAACCAACACGAAAACCGCAGACTTATTCCTAAATTCATTTGAAGGCCCGTGTCTAATAGATATCCTGCTGCTAAGTGGAGGTAAACAAAAACCATTCAAATACAAGGGTTCACAGAAGAACAATACAAATTTATAATATTAATCAAACAAATCTAATTTTTATTCATAGACACAAACATCGAACCACTTATTTTAATTTTAGTACATAGGGCATAAGAATACTTATCAAGAAACCATATAGTGAAGCAACTGCTGAGAGGGGTTCACTTTTACACCCAACCATAGGCACAACAACCTCTAGACGGATTTACCACTGGCCACCCCCTAGCTAGATCATGATTCTCTAAGAGAGACTCTTCCATCTTGTTCAACAATAGTCATGGATGGAGACCACTCTCCTCCTCCCTCGGGAATTTGAAAAATTGGTTTTCTCTCCACCAAGAAAGGGGGCCTTCAATGAGTGCTTCCTTATTCACTCATCTTCTCTTCAACCCCATTTATTAGCTTGGAATGAAAACACTGCCAACAACTTCTTTCACCCATAGAAATCTTGTTTTCCAGTTCTATTTAAAGCCAAAGAGTTGAACACACTCTTCTCCCTCAAGAAAAATGGTCTCTCGACTCATGTTCTTTGAAATCCTTTTTTATGCCCATGAATCCACTTCTTTTCTTTCCTTCCTTAGAAATATTGCATGGGTATGAATCCCCATTTCATGGTCAGTTCATGAATTCTTTTAGATGGGTACTATTCCCATCTCCTGATTGACTCTTGAGGAGGACTTCCCAACTACCATCCTAAATGGTAATTTATTTTTTGGTCAAATGATTGTTCTGGGTCTGAATAATTTAAATCCAGTAAGGTAATAGTCTGATGGGGGTCATCTCAACCATTGTTTTTTCCCCTCACTATCTCTCTCATGCATCATGATTTACCTTGGAAAACCCCTTCAACTGTGATGCAACACTATCCATTTTATTTAATAACATAAATACATACATTAGCTTTTATAACAAAAAGGTTCATCAATTCCAACATCCACACATATTCAGTTTTCCCATAGTGTTTTGGCAAGTTATATTTATATTTATAATTTGGGGGAAACAAGGGTCTTATATCTTCTTGGCTCAATCGAAAATGAGAGTGCTAGGTGCAGTTGTTCTAGTGAATGAATTTTCATTCTAGTCTAAGCTCCTGCATCTTTGTTCCCGATAATCTGATCTAATGGATGAATCTTCTGTATTTGTTTGCTAGGTGTCTTTGGAGGTACTTGAAGATCTTGTTTTCTTTTCTCTTCTGCTTCTAACTTTTCTTCTTCATATTCCCCTTCTTCCCCTTCTTCTTCCTTTGCTTCTTCTTCATGAACATTTTCCTTTGAATCCTTTTATTCTTCCTTTATTTTTCATCCACCTATCTCATCAACCGTCACACTAATTCTTTCCAGAACTTTGTCAAGACTTAGATTGAAACATTTGTATACTTTCCTTGTGCTCGATTACCAAAAAAGTACACCTTTGTCCACGCGAGAATCAAACTTTCCCATTCTGTCATCTTTTCTTTTGATGTAGCATTTGCTTCCAAACACTCTGAAGTGCTTCACATTCGCTAGTCTTCCTTTCCTTAGCTCGTAGGGAGTTTTATCACTATTTTTTATTAGAATTAATTTTTTTTTAATATGAATTGTTGTATGCACTTCATGTTCCCAAAACACGTTTGTCAACTTGGAATCTATTAGAATAGTTCGAGCCATTTCCTGTACTGTCTTGTTCCTCCTTTCGACAACTCCATTTTTTGGTGGTGTCTTGGAAATGGAGAATTGTCTTGTTATCCCATGTTTACTACAGAATTCCATAAACTCCTTTGAAGTCAACTCTCCTCCATTGTACGATCTCAAACATTTTATTTTCAAATCTGTTTCATTTTCAACCATCTCCTTATATATTTTGAAGTTCTCAAATGCCTCTGACTTCTTCATGAGAAAACAAACTGCGGTCATTCTTGTATAATCATCAACTAATAGCATAAAATATTGCTCACCTTTTATACCCTTTGTTCTAGTTGGTCCAACTATATCAATATGCACAATTTCTAGCGGTCTTGTTGTGGAGTATTCCTTTGATTTGAACTTGGTCTTTGTTTTCTTTCCTTGTTGACAATGCTTGCATAATGTGTTGGTTGGCTTTGTGATTTGGGGAATTTCTCTAACTTCTTCCTTTTTACTGACTTTAACAAGGTTATCAAAGTTTATATGACCCATTATTTTGTGCCATAGCCAAAATTCATCCTCCTTTCCTAGGAAACACTTTTCATTTCCAATTTCACTTAACACATATATGTTGCTTGAAGTTCTTACAGTTGTTGCAACCACTCTTCCTGAACCTTATTTTATTATCTCGCACTACTATGAATCAAACACAAGTTTGTGACCTTGGTCACACATTTGACTTACACTTAAAAAATTGTGCTTCATATCTTCCACTAGTAGAACATTCTCTTCCTTGGTGTCCTTATTTCCAATTCTAATTGTGCCTCTTCCAATAATTCTAGTTGAGTCACCATTTCCAAAGGAGAACGATCCATCTCTTTCCTTTCTCAAGGTTAGAAACATGTTCACATCACCTTTCATTCTTTTTGAGAATCCAATGTGAACATACCAACCACGTTTCTTGTGTTAATCTTGTAAAGCGAGTGTGCATTATTCATTGTTATACTAATTTTTCTTTCTTATCCATATTCTCTGTTGAGGTTCCTGTCTGTGACTGTTTTTATTCTATTGAGATTCTCTAGGAGGGACTATCATTCTACAATATTTGGGCATGTGTCCAAAGTTGTTTCACTTGTAGCATTCCAGTTCAGTGCTCAAGGATTCAAACTTGTCGTATCTTCTTCTATGTGTTTCACTAGGCCTTCTTGGATAACCATTTTTTCCATGACTTTCATAGTTGTTTATGTTTCAACTATTTTCTCTGCAATTTACAACCTTATGTCCAAAAATTTTATATGAATAACATAAAACAAAAAATATAGTTTGATACATGAGGGTTGAATATCTTCTGAAAAGAGTTACTCTTATGAATCCTTCTTCTTCTTAAGGCCTTCTTGTTTCTAACTATCATTGATTCTAAAATCTGAATCTTCTGGGTGGAGTGTC
Organism: Picea engelmannii; assembly: GCA_009831015.1. NCBI lineage: Eukaryota > Viridiplantae > Streptophyta > Pinopsida > Pinales > Pinaceae > Picea > Picea engelmannii. The sequence continues at coordinate 627,077 of ML793107.1, forward strand.
TTTGTGATGTTCCTTGTAAAGCTTCTTGTGTCCTCTCACTGTCTCTGCATAGCTTCTTGGTTGTGTTTCTTGATCCATTTTATTTCTGATTGTATTCAATTCCATACTTGTCATGATTTTTCCTCTGACTGGTAATAATGTTATCCAAAACTTTAGAGCTATTCTGCATGTTTTTTCTTTTGAAGTTCTTTTCTCAATGTGACAATCTCTGCTTCCAAATTTCCAATGATCCTATCTCTTT
>ML793108.1:14162-40862 GCA_009831015.1 Picea engelmannii
GTTTCCACTGGATTTTATCATGTATGAGGGTATGGAACTGGCAATTAATCAAGAGCACTAAGCCCTCTATGCACTTCGATGTCCACTGGTTAACATTTTTGGGGTTGATTGGTCTAGTTTTGATAACATTGCTCTCTACAATACAAGGATGTACAAGTGTCATACTAAGGTTTATCCAACCCCCATGATGAAACTCTAGAGGAATGATTCTCCTAGGGTTTAATGCCTCTCCTCTAGGATGGTGCACTCTCTAACAAGATGTTAGTCCAATGCTCCTATTGCATGGTTGTATCCAAGTGTCCTCATGCAAGCCATTACTCCTCTATCTGTGTCCCACATGTCCTTTCATGTTAATATAGACATGGTTTTCCTTATAAAATGTCATTTATGTGTATCATTCTTTTTTTCTTGCAAGTTAATATGTTATTTAAAATGAAACATGGTATATATGGATGCTTTTCTAGGAGGCCATGTTCGAAGGTTCACATGTCTGACTTGGTATTGATCATTGAATGTATTGGAACCAAGGTTACACGAATCATGGGTGCGATCAGAATCGACAAAAGAATCTGGTGCGGGTGCAGTGCTCATGCAAAAATTAGGAATCGAGGAATCAAAACCCTAACCCTAATTTATATATATTTATGTTATTTTAATATATTTTTTTCCTAAATCAGTAGCTATAGCTATTAATTTGCTGAAATCTGAATTAAATATGAAATATGCTTAAGTTCTATCATTGGAAATGGATCCACTTTTGCCTGAAACGGATCCAATTTCAGGAAAAAGATCTGATCCGAAAAACATAAAAAATCAAAGAATCTGATAAGAATCCAAGATTCTGATTCGAGAAGAATCTGGTGCGGGTATGGGGGGCTCTAAGGCGAATCCGGCAACTATGATTAGAACACTTCACACATACACACATATGCTATCAATTACCTTGCCTAAAACCTCATTTTAACTCTCCTTTCCTTCCTAAACCTAGCCTATCTCATTGATTGACCAATATAGGGGGCCATAGACTTGCCTCTAGCTTTCTATGATCCCTTGAGGTCAAAAGGGAAGCCTCCCTTATGTGAAGTACTTGTCTAGGTGACTATGACAACTACTTCCAATTGTTATGCTAGATAGGCATTTTGTGAAAGGCTTTGCACAAGTGTTAAATCATGTGATAACATGCATCATAGAGACAAAATACAAGACAGGTTGCGATAGTATGCCCTGCAAAGAGTGTAGGCAACAAGAAAAGGAAAGAAGATGGAAGAGATAAGGTTGTTGGCTGCTCAGTGAATAAACTCTGTTGAAATAATGCCACTCACCCTCCTTTTATAACTCTCTAAACTCCCCAAAGTAGCTAGTTTGCTCATGCAAAACGCAACTGTTGTAATGTGGTTGTTTTAAATCAATTAAACTGTTGTAAATACCACATTAAAGACACAAAAATAACCACTAAAGAGGGGTCGAACTTCTCCCTAAATAACTCACTGATGCACTCCCCCTATTTTCTCCATGTGATGTTGACAACTCAAGACAAGTGAACTTTTTCTTAAATAAATTTTCCAAAATAAACTCCCTATCCAATAATAAATTTTATTTTTCATGTACACTAATCCATGAGGTCGCCTTCTCCAAAAATAATCCTCTCTCGGTTTCCAAAGTTAGCAATAAGGAATCTATTGCCTAGGCGCCCTTCTTTCCCAAAAATAATTGATGAGTAATCCACTAAAAATAGAACTAAAGCATGCAACCATTTTTTTAGCTCATTGCCAAATTTAGCAAAGGAGGTGCCTAGGGTTTCCTTGAGAATGATGCTGCCACTTGCCACATTGGAACCAAGAGCACGATGCCCTCACCTGTTAATAATAACATTGCTAAAATAGTAGCTCGACCTAAAATATAGGAAAGATGAAAAACATAGGGCACTGTTAGGAGAGTACTGCCAAATATAACACACCTAAAAATAGGCACTTCTAAAAATAGAAGCATTTCACATGTCAATGAAATCAGGCAAATGGATTCGATTTTCTGCAAGGAATCCAAATATATGCTCAGAATCATCATATGAGCCTTGGAACCATAACTGCTAAAAATAGGAGTGTCTCGAATGTCGCCCGAAAAAATCTCATTGGCATTGTGAGCTCGCAAGGATTGGAAATATGTGATCAAGTCAGACATGTGAACCTTCGAACATGGGCTCCTAGAAAATAGGAAGACTGCTAAAAATAAATATTTTCCCAAAAATTGATGAATATGCCTCTAAAATGTCTCTGCCTCTAAAAATAGACTTTGGTCGTTGGAAAACCTGTCTCTAATCTCTGTGAAAGTTGTCTTTGACTACCAACTTGTCGAAAGCTAGCTAGCTCTTAAACCTCTAGTTGCACAGGCAAATATGGGGTTTAACCAGACCCAAATAAAGAAAATTTTGAGATAAAAATTACAAAAAAAAAGACTTGTTTCCTATGTTACCGGATCCGTTCGCCGTGGGGGATGGATCCATGAATCCTCGGATCGAATCCGGGTTCGGATCCATATTCGCCAGGATCCGCTCCAAAACATATCTTTTACAGAGTGAAACGTATCCTTCTTCATGGACTTGTTGACCAATTTCCTGTGCAGGTATATAATCTTAAGAATTTATCGGATAATACACAGTATTAATGATTATTTGTCCACGTTTCGGATCCCAATTAGGATCCATCTTCAGGACGCAAAGCCAAGGCGAAAAGTTGAGAAGAGAAACAATAAATATCATCTTGTTAGGAGAGGGAGAAAATTTCTTGATGGTCACTGGTAGCACTCTAGACCCTCACTTTCATTCGACCATTGTTTGTTGGAAGTTGATAGTGTGTCCGCCTAGTGTACTATGATGCTATCTGTTCTCCTATTTCGAGTGTTGTTCTAACCCATCGCAAAGCCCCGTCCTCCCTGTGTCTAAACCTTGTCCTCGGTAACACAAAATCATGATTCCGACCTATCTCAAAACGTCGTCCTCAGTAACCCAAAATCACATTCGATCTTATTTTATGGTTATAATTTTTAAGTTTTAATATCTTATTTGTCTTATATGCTATCACTTTATAATTTAATTTATATTAAACTTATAAATTAATGTTATTATGTAGATATATTATAAATTATAGTTTATTATTTAATAAATAAACTTTAATATATTTGTTTTAAAGTTATATGTTTTAAAAATTAACTTTTGTATATTATAAGTTTATTATTTAATTTAAATAAAGTAATTAATATATTGAATTATTGTTATTTATAACTTAATTATTATGTATGTATTATAAATTTATAATTGAACTTTCAGACTTTAGCAGTCAAATCGTTGCGCAAAGGGGGGTCCCTTGTCCCACAAACAAGGGGGTCTCATACACCAATTTGGTGGTTGGCTTGGTCGCGACCTTAAAATTAGATTATTATTATTATTATTATTATTTACAAGTATTAAATAAAACTATTATATATTTTTCCATGTAATTCATGCACAACAAACCCCAAACCTTTATTGTTGTTGATGAATGGTAATCGAGATAAACCTTCGTTGTAAACTATAGTACGTCTAACTCGACAAAGACATCAAGTATTAATATGTCAACCAGCCCGAGGATTTGATCCCACTTGCAAATCATATTACTCAATAACTTGAACTAACCCATCAAGCCATAATATTAATATTATATATTACAAATGTAAATATATATTATATATTTAAAAATTTAATTTTTTTAAATTTCATATAGGTTTTACTTTATAAAAAATATAAAAATATATTTATATTGTTTGTACTTGCCGTTTCCCGGCCGTATCCGGATCCTAGCTTTTGAAAAATATGGCGGATCCAGATCTGAATGTGTATCCGTATCCGAATCCTGGTAACTTAGCTTGTATCAAATCATTGTTCACAACATCCATATCTTGTGAATCTTATGTAGATAGTCCTTTTATACACCCTTCCTTGAACTTGCTACCATTGTGTATGAGTAAGCATGGCTATTTTAGACATAGATTGTTCAATGTAAGGTTCAAATGTGAATTTGGTTTGAACTTGGGGGATATTGAAATGAATCTACTTATAGTTCCCTACATTCACCTCAAGTATAGTACTTATTAATCTTTTGGGAAATATAAGATTTAACATATGTATGGTTCTCTGTTTTGCAGGCAGTTGCTCGTGCTTTTGTTGTGGGTTTAATTGGAAAAGTGTTGTCTGGTGATGATGTTGGGTTGAGTTTGTCCTTAATTGAGCAGATACAATTAGCTTCCAAAAAAGTAGGCTTCCTTTTATTGTAGTTAAATATTTTCATGAATTAGACTGTGGTACTAGCTAGGTTTTGAAATTCATAACTTGGTTTTTTTATTGCTCTTAGGTTGAATAAACGCTTTATTTATTTTTATTGACTTTGAATCTTTAATTCTTTCCCATAATTTATTTTAGCTTTTCAAGACTACTAAGCCTTTTGTATTGTCATATCATGATGAAATTCTTCTTTACTTGTTTTGCGAATCCTGATTCCATGCAGATATTTGAATATCCTGCATTTCTTGAACTATTAGGGCAATACTCAACACGGGGTTACAGGTACACCATATATCAGTTTTTTGACGATGTAATCAAGTCTGTATATTTTTACTCATAACTAGATAAAAGACTGTTGAGAATGTTTATAAATTAGAATGCAATTGATTGGTAGATCATTGGTTCTTTGTAGCTTATTATTTTCAATCGTGTCTTATGCTTAAACTGTCGATGTTTTTTTATTCCTTATTGTTATCATATTGCTATCACTTTTTCATTTGATAATATTCATAGCACTTAAGAATCAAGATATGTCAAGCGTCATAAAGCTTTTCACAATCTTTGAAGAAGTATATTTGATGTTTTCCAAACAAGGAATGATTCTGAGATAAGGAATATATTCCATGACATGTGGGGGCATGGTTAGCATAACATATACGCAACATGACTTTCTTGGCATCCTCAAGGTGGAACCTAGGGGAACATCCATAAATATTTAATATATTTCTAATTTTATACATTCTTAGACGTCAAACTTAGCTAACAATATATTGATCTTACTGTATTCTATGTATGTCACAGCCAAAGTGGCATGGGTACAAGCATGACTGATACTAAATATTTCATATTGTTGAACGATTCATCATACACACATCTACCAACCTTCAAAGTTACTTCCTGTTCGTTTTGCATTAGCACTTCTATTTCTCTTACTTGGGCACAATGTAAGGTCCTCGAATGTCTTTCCTTTGTTTGAAGGTAACATTATGGTTGGAGTCTCTGCTCCAATTCCTCTTGCCAGTAAGGGGCTCTCCACCTTTTCCATCCTTGGACAAAAACACATGTAACCATTATCCATTCCAACAAATCATTTTAGAATTGCAATTGATTCTTCTCCATGTCCAAAAGCATTTTTTACACACTACATGAAGCCATATTCCACCTTTGAATCACTGAATAGTATCCTTTTATTTGTCATTTTTAGGTCATACTATGTCAGATTCAATGCATAAGATGACACTTGTAGTGGTGATTTGAGGGGATTGCGGCTATAATCAGTTCTTCATTTGTTGATGGTACCTATTCCTTTAATCTGCAAGTTTTATTATTTGCTCACGCATTTAGTCAATTGCGTCATAGGCTTTTTCTAAACAAGCAGAGTTTGTTTGTATTGTGAATGATATTTTCTTGAAGCTCAAAAACATCAACAAGAAGTTTTACATCGAACACAAATTTTCATCCAAAATCAATCTCTTGATTTTTGTGCCATCTTCAGAACTTGACTGGCTTTGGTTAACCCACATATATGATGTCACTAATCACCATGGCATTAACACCTCCACACACCTCGAGCATCTTGTTGTAGCAGAATATTAAAACATTGTAAATGTGTATTTGTGTGTTTTAGGATTGCTACCTTAACAGAGAACTGGTATATGGCTTGGGCTGAGGGTGGTTGGTTATGATCATTTGAAATTTCTGACATTTGAGCAATACTATTTCCGACGCAATCAATTTTCCCGTTCTCCTTGACCATATTGTTCATGCTATGAACACAAGAAGGCATCCATTAGATATGGTTATACTTATTTTGACCAAGCAAACTTCTGGTCTTACAAGCAAGAGTTGCTTCTCTTTGACCTACACATCACTGCATGGGTCAACATCTTCTATATCGCCATAAAGAATCTCTGACTGTAATATAGTATTTTCCTTAAAGTACAGCTTAAGGACCTCAAGAAGTTGGCCCTAATTGACATGAAACAATAATGTTTAACAGGGGCTTGTTTCATCGATTTGTCCATTCATCCATGATCAAGCAGCCCTCTTTTGACCACGAAGAATGGCTTGAAAGCTTTATCAACCTCTTCTTTCTCCTTATCAGGCAAAGTAGTACAGAGTTTTTCATATGTGGGGGCTTATGCCTTTCAGACCACTCATTTATAGCACTCCATTTTGTCCTTCAGGTCATTCATTTATAGCACTCCATTTCAAAGGGGAGCATGCTACATTAAATAGTATTCCAAGTGTAAAAAGATTCTTATCTTGCAATGGCATTTCTTTCTTTGTTTTTGTTAAAAAACAAAGATTAATTATGGAATAGCTTGACCTTTGTGTAATCCTAGAAGGTTGTGTTTTTTAAGAAGACTCTGCATGAGTGACAAACGAAGTATCTCCAGCAAACACCAGTAGCAGGCTATAGAGAAGAATTGGTTCTTCCTGTAACATCCAGTTTATATATCCTTTTATGTGTTATCAATGCAGGCTCAACTTTAGTTGCATCACATATAGAGACCATAACCAAAAAACCACAACAAATGAGAACTGAACAAATTGCACTTAATTTTCCTTTTTCCTCTTCCCTTGCTTACACGAACAATCTTATAGATATTCTCATGATGGGGTCTTGGGGTCTATTTTGGGTTCCATTGTTTCTTCTTAAAGTTATAAATATCCTCCCACTGAAAAGATCATTACCACAGCTAAAAACAACTGCCCACAATAGTAAAATGTCTTCTTCTCAAAGAAAGACCATTGCCCACAGTTCAACAACCAACTTCTCACAAGAGCAAAATGTCTTCTTTTAAAAGAAAGACCATTGTCCACGGTTCAAGAACCAATTGCTCCCCACACAAAAAATTGCTGTCCACAAGTGCACACAGCTGAAAATTTGTAGTTTGTAGATGCATGAATAGTACCCCTGAACTAACATGACTTCTTACAAACCTGCTAACTGTCTAAAATTTAGTTTTTTATCCATTCAAATTTGTTTCCCCTCCCTGCTGTTCAAAACACAAAATCATAAAAAAAAGCTTGTGGTCAACCTTGGAGAGCATTGAAGTCTTATCTTTTGAGATTTGAATCCTTAGGTAGCATATTTGCGATCTAGTTTGGAGTTCCATCTGTAGTAGTGAAGATTAGAGGTGGACAGCTTATATTATTATATTCAAAAAATGTTGAGCCGGAAAGCTTTAGAATGTGTCATTGCATTAGCCTTCAAGCTATCTAGTATGAGTAGTGAGCACATATTTTTGGCTTTTTTCCATTCTGGAATGTGCTTGTTCATTCTCTCTAAATATCAATGCATTGATCAGTACTAACTAGTTTTCTTTTATCATTATATCGAATTGTGAATGTTGATGGTTTATGTTTCATGTGGAATTGATCAATTTGATCATTGTCTATAATCTATCATGACATGTACAAGTTATTTGCATTTAAATTTTGTTCATTTGCTGTTAATATTTAACATTTTCTTTGTTTTAGGCTTTGGCATGTTTACTTTGTAATACTTTTATATTTTTATGTTTTGGAATTTTTCATGCTTTTCTCCCTATATCCTGGAAATTAAGGTTATCTACCAGTCGTTTAAAAAACCCTTTCTCTTGTCCCCCTATCCTCGAAACTTGATGCAACTATGTTTTTAACCTTTTCTTTGGTGGGTGGTGGGTAGGTCCTATGGCATACCCATGCTAGTTTGGTGATGACATTGAATAAGAGGATTTAATTGGCTTTGTGCATCCCTAATGTGTTAACGATGGATGGAATTCTTAGCAAGGAAGAAAAAGAATAAAGAGAAAACTAGGCATTTTTAAACATAGAAGTGTGATATAGGCCCACCCATAATGGGCCCACAAAGGTTCAAACAAAAAAAAGCATAACAAGGATAACCTCTAATATTTTCTAAGACCGAGTGTGGTGTGGACAAATGATTTCTTTCCTCATTTACTGTGCACTTCTTCTCCTTCATTTAAGAGATTCTGAAAACAAGAGGAGTTTTTGCTTGGAACATTGTTTAGCATTAATGTTTGCAAATGAAGTTGAAAGTACTTAGTATGCTATATGACCCATGATTTTGGGGTCCTGTGAGAAGATTCAGAAATTAGTATAGATGGAATTTGATTCACTCATTTATCTTCTACGTTTTGAATAGAACAAGTGTGCATGATTGTATTTCTAGGTTACTGAATATGTCTAGGGGATCACTAGGATACATCATATCTCATATCCAGTACGTGACTAATACTGGATTGAATACATATCCATATCATATACGCTTGAGATATGTACTGGACAAGGTTGAGACAAATCCCCAAGATATGCTGAATTGGAAAAAGATTTATTGAATAGAAACTCCTCTAGAAATCTGTTATGGAAGTTTTTGTCACCATCTCATAATAGATATTGTGGAGGGTGAAGTCAACCCTCTCTCCCAAATAGATTGTTACAGGTGTTTTCATCAACACACCATTATGTTGTAACATACAATATGGGGGGCAAATTTGACCTTCACGTAATAATATTTGATAGGGGGTGTCTTTCACTAACCGTGTAATTGTCAGTTATAGGGGGTTTTGTTAACCCACCCTTTAATGGACTATTACGTGTTGGGTCAACAAAATCACTTGTAAAGGACTATTACGATATGGGGAGTGAAATTGACCTCCACATAATAGTATTTTAGAAGGGTCATCTTCCACTGACCTTGTAATTGTCAATTATAGGGGGTTTTCTTAACCCACCCTTTAATAGACTATTATGTGTTGGGTTGACAAAATTACTTGTAGTGAAGTCTTACTATGGTGTAGGGTCCACATCGGCTCCTATAATGGTGGTGGGTTAATATTGGCCTCTTAATTTTGTAAGTGAATAATTTGTCGTTTACAATTTTAAATTTAGTTATTTGAGAGTTTAGGCTTTAAAACTCTGTAATTTTAAAGATTATAAGCTAATTAATTATTCAAGTTTGAATAATTTACAATCTTAATAGACTTAAGTTTTAACTAAAGGTTTTAAAGTTTCACTTACTTTTTATAAAGTTTGTAAATATGTGATTTTAAAAGTTACAGAAGTTTGCATATTATTTAATTCTAGATCTAAATTTTCAAATGTTAGAATTGTTGACATATAGAATTTTAGAGTTTTCAAGTTTAAAGGTTTTCAACTTTAATGTTTAAAGGTTTTGAATTTTAAAGAGGCATCCTCTTACCCACAACCTTGAAACCAGATTTTACAATAGAATCTCACCACATTGACCTGCACCCTCATACCCTTCATATCTTAAATGTGTGATATATATAAATATATCTCATGTGTTGTTTTCTCCACCTATTTCTTTATGAAAACAGTTGCATACCATTTTCCCCGCAACCAATTGCAACGATCCTATGCTAGATTCTTCTTCTGTTTAGGAGCCATGGCAATTTTTATACCAACAAAAACAAATCTGCAAATAAAAAACCTAGGAATTTTTAATTACTCGGAAAATACAGCAATTGTAAAGAGATTACTAATTAGTGTATAAAAACTAAAAGGCATCTTTGACATACCTTCACAAGCCTTCCAAATTAAGAAAAGAAGTTCAGCTCCAATAGTCCAAAACAACTCCAAAATAACTCCTAATAGCAGAAAAAACAGCTCTATAACAGCCCAAAAAATTCTGAAAATCAACCCTTGAATCAGCTCCAAACCGGCCCAAGAAATTCTGAAAATAAACCCTTGAATCAGCACCAAATCAGCCCAAGAAACTCAGCTCAAAAATTCTCCAAATCAGCCCTTCAATCAGCTCTCCAATTTTACCCAACAAATTCTTCAAAACAGCCCTTCAATCAGCCCTCCAAATCAGCCCAAGAAACTCATCTCAAAAATTCGAAATTGCTCAAATGAATTGAGTGAAATGGAGGTTGGGGACCTCTTTAAATAACATTAGTAGGGGCCTAGGGTTAGGTTTATTGTGGTAATTTTGTTTAATTTATTGATTTTGTTTAAACTGAGTTTACGTGGTCCGCAACCTAGCCATTTCCAGTTTTGTTCCTTGAATCGGACCGGTACGACCCCAAAACGAAACCAACCGACCAATTTTGCTAGTTCTTGTCCGGTTCCGATAACATTTATTTGAAGAAGTCAGAGTTACAGGTCTACCAGATTTCAAGGTTGATAATGAAGGTGTGTGCAAGGGATGTGCACAAGGAAAGAACATAAAGAATCCTTAACCCAAAGAGCGACGGTAAAGCATAAGGAGTCTTGGAGCTCATCCACTCAGATGTATGTGGCCCGATGCTATCAACCTCTCTTAGTGGGTATGTATACTATGTGTCATTTATTGATGACTATTCTCACAAGACTTGGGTTTACTTCTTGAAATCAAAAGATGAAGTATTTGGAAAATTCAAGGAATTCAAAGCCTTGATAGAGAATCTCTCTGAAAGAAAAATCAAGATACTCAGGTTAGATAATGGAGTAGAATACACCTCAAAATAATTTGTAAGCTTTTGTAGAGATGCCGAGATTAAGAGGGAGCTCACCACTCCCTACAATCCTCAACAAAATGGTGTAGCAGAAAGAACATAACAAAACTATAATGGAAGCAGTGAAGACTATGATCCATGATCAAGATCTTCCAATGCACTTATGGGTTGAAGCAGCAAGAACAGTCGTGTATGTTCAAAACAAATTATCCCATAGTGCACTTGGGTTCAAAACCCCCAAAGAAATGTTCTCAAGAAAGAAGCCAGAAGTAAGCCATCTCAAGATATTTGGCTGTCCAGTGTTTGTACACATTCTGAAAGAGAAGAGAACCAGGCTGGACCCTTCAGGAAATAAGGGAATATTTGTTGGACACTGTGAGGTCTCAAAGGCCTTCGGAATTTACATACCAGGTTACCATCATATTGAGATCAACATAGATGTAACATTTGATGAAGATGCAACACTCAAGTAATCAAGGAGATGTCGGCTTGAAGAAGTATATGAAGAAGAGCCTATAGCTCCCAGAGTTGCAGAACTAGCGAGGGAAGTCACAGCTTCCCCTGATGATGAGATTCAAGAAGATCATGACATGATAGAATCTCAAGAACCTCCCCAGATGACGATCTCTCACAAGAGAAAGCCAACTTGGGCAAGGGAACTTATACAAAATGGAGAGAAGTATGGTGCTCCAGAAGGAACCATGAGACAAGTCAAGAAACCTAAGCCATTCTCCAGTGATATTGCTTGGATGTGTGATCTCATAGAAAAGGAGCCTACTTGCTTAGAAGAAGCCATTCAGAAGAAAGAATGGGTAGATTCCATGACAAAAGAATACCAATCCATTATAAAGAATGATGTATGGGAAATAGTTCCCAGACCAAAGAACAAAGATGTGGTATCTTCCAAATGGTTAAACAAGATAAAACATGTTGCTGATGGAAGTATTGAAAAACATAAAGCAAGGTTTGTAGCTCGTGGCTTTTCTCAAAAGGAAGGCATTGATTATGTAGAGACCTTTGCTCTGTAGCCAGATACACTTCTATCAGAACCATCATAGCTCTTGCAGGAAAGATGAAGTGGAAGTTACACCGAATGGATGTGAAAACAACCTTCTTAAAAGGTGTCATGAAGAAGTGTATATAGAACAACCTCAAGGGTTTGAAGTTGAAGACATAAAGTCTCATGTCTGCAGGTTGAAGAAGGCTCTGTATGGATTGAAGGAAGCTCCTAGAGCTTTGTATGGAAGAATTGACAGTTTCCTGACGAGCTTGGGCTTTACCAAGAGTAAAGCTGATTCTAACCTTTACTTCAAGGGTATGAATGATGAGCCAGGTATATTGCTGCTGTATGTGGATGACTTATTCTTAACTGGAGAAGAAAAAATCATCACTGATTGTAAGAAGAAATTCGCTGCAGAATTTGAGATGAAAGACTTGGGCCTAATGCACTATTTCTTAGGTCTTGAGGTTTGGCAGAGCCCGGAGAAGATCTTCCTTAACCAAGGGAAGTATGCAGTTGAAATACTGAAGAGGTTTCATATGTTGGAGTGTAAATTCATGAACACACCCATGGAAACAAAGTTGAAGCTCCTGGTTGATACTTCGTCAGAATTGGTTGATGCTACGTTGTACAGACAAATCATTAGATCGTTGATGTATCTGACGAATACCAGATCAGATATATGTTTTGCTATGAACACCTTGAGTCAATATCTGGTAGAGCCCAGACGTGTTCACCTTGTCTCTGATATAATGGAGATCATGACTTCAGACTGGTTGGTTATATCAATTCAGATTGGGCTAGAAGTGTTTTTGACAGAAAGAGCACTTTAGGATGTTGTTTCAGTCTGGGGCCAGCCATGACTTCATGGCAGAGTAGGAAGCAATTCAATGTTGCTCTCAACACAACAAAAGCAAAATACATCGCTGCATGTTCCACTAGTTGTGAATCCATATGGCTTCGGAAGTTGTTGACAGGTCTATTTGATTTGGAGATGGAAGCAACCGCTATTCTATGTGATAACCAAAGTTGCATAAAGATGACAGAGAACCCTGTGTTCCATGACACGTTAAAGCACATGGAAATCCGGTATCACTACATTCATGATATGGTGCAGAGGGGACCTATAAACCTCCAATATGTTGGCACAAATGAGTAGGTTGCAGATGTGTTGACCAAGCCTTTGTCTCGTGTAAAGTTTGAACACTTTCGAGACAAGCTTGGTATAGTCCGAAAGGACCTCCCTCGAAAGGTTGAGTGATGTTGATGATACTATGGTATCCTAACCAACAACGGTAGCTCAGTTAGGATTTTATATCCTAGGGGATTGATCATCCCTGGATAGATTTCGAAGGTTCGGTAAGGACGGTTTGTCAGAGTACCTGTGCATGTATATGCTAGTTGTGGTCAGTAGTGGTAGCTCCGTTAGGATTTTTATAATCCTAGGGAATCTTATGATTCCTGGGCAGATCTCGAAGGTCCAGTAAGGACGGTCTATCAGAGTACCACTTGGTAGCTCCGTTAGGATTTTATATCCTAGGGAATCTTATGATTCCTGGGTTGATCCCTACGGACTGTCAGAGTACCACAAAATGTTGTTACACCTCCCTCATTTTGTTGCTCTATGATGATGATGATGTTGTTGCTCCAGCCTTGTGTTATGATGATGTTGTTGCTCCAGCCTTGTGCTGTGATGATATTGTTGCTCCAGCCTCGTGCTGTGTTGATGTTGTTGCTCCAGCCTCGTGTTGTTGATGATGATGTTGTTGCTATAGTTTTTATGCTAACTGATGTTGATGTTTCAGGTTCCAGCTCCATGCTGTGAACGATGATGATGATGCTATTCCAACTCCATGTTGTGAATAATGACGATGATTCTATTCCAGCTCCATGCTGTGAATGATGATGATACTCCAACTCCATGTTGTGAATGATGATGTTATTGATGATGAGAAAAACTTTTGATGATTTATAGATATGCTAGTAAGTGTTCCAGATGTTGTTGATGTTGCTGCCCCCTCTCTCTCCTGATGTTGTTGTAGAATATCCTTCTTGTTAAGGGGGAGTGTTGAAATATTGTAACTGTAAAGAATATTTTACTTATTATTGATTTATTATCTTATAGATCAATCCCCTTTTGTGGATTGATCATGTCAGGACTCTTGTATGACCAAATCCCCTTTTGTGGATTGGTCAAACCCTAATTATATGATGCTAATTGAGAAGTCGACCCCTAGGGCTAATTATATGATGCTAATTGAGAAGTCGACCTCATTCACTCACTCACTCAAGTCACGTATCTAGTGCGCAAGTTTGAGGGAAGTTGCGGTTGTCGGAAGGAGGAAGAGAGAGGCACATTGCTCAGTGTTGGATATTCTCTTGTGTTTGGTCTTGTATCTTTGCATTGTATTGGTAATCTATATTAAGGAATTTTTTGTTGGGTTTTGTCCCCCATGAGGTTTTCCCAGGATAAATGTTGTGTACCTTGTGATTGTGTATCTTTCAGTGATCCTGCTTATGCTATTATTGTCTAGTAAATTGATGAGAACTTAATAGAAGCTCTAAATTTAATAACATGCTCTTCAATTTTGTTGTTAATTATGTGTAGAAAACCTCTTGTTGTTGTTTTATTCGAAGGCCTATTAATGAAATCTTTTCATTTAGGAGTAAAGCAATGTGAGGAGATTCTCCCTCTTGCTTTCTTTGTTGTTATAATTCTTCTTTATTTCCCTCATCTAATAAACTAAGTTGTTGAAATGGCATTATGATTCAGACTAATATGACAACACCTTCAAATTTCTACGATGAGTAGCACCCCTAGCTCTCCAAGATTAAGTTTTCACCCATGGATTTCCAACAAACACTTAAGGTTGAATTGCATCAAATTAGTTCCTTTTACCTTAAGTACACACCCAAATAATGTATGTATCAACAATTTCTTTCATCCCAAAGGTTGAATGTGGAAAACTAGCTCATTTTACCATATAGCCATCCAAAGTAGTTGATTCTGACACACTGTTTCCTTCATTCATGTAATATTTCATGACTCTATTAGCCCATAATTGATAGGCACTGATCCCATATCATCTCATTTCCAACGTTTCTTCTTCTTCCTTTCGTTTCATGCCCATATCCTTTTCCTGTTCCCATTTTCTTTTTTGTATGCTGCAACCTACATTTTGTTAAGGCTTAATCTTCAAAAATCACCTTGTGCCTCCACTCTATAGCCTTGGAAATATTATCTTTAGGGAAGCCCCCCTTGAAAGAGAGGAAGGGCTACTAAGGTGACAATGGGTAGCCTTCCTAAGTTGCACAAAACAAACACCTTGGTGATTGGGACTTTACACGTTTGTGTGTGCTATATTTTGTTGTAACAATGGTTCACTATGGATATATGCTCAATCATCTTTTTTGATGCTTTGTCTGTTAAATTCTCTCCTATCCCAACACCTGATAGTTATTTCCTAGCAAACCCTTAAATAAATTATTAAGTTGATTTAACCGAATAAAAACACGTTTGAGTTTTTACTCGAACATTATAGTAGAAGCAAATAAGGAAACCATACACAAATTACACACGTAATTTTTGGGTAAAATACCCTTAGAAAAACCCCCAAGGGAAAACCAACACCTTGTTAATTTTATTGATATAAAATCCTGGGCTCCCATCATGGGATGATAGCCGTCCTGAGGAATAATACAATGCAACAAAATAGCTTAGCCTATCACACCTGGCTGCTATTCCTTTGTTGTCCATTTGCTCCTTTCCTCAAGCCTTGCCCTGCACACTTGGATGAAATTCCTTCACCCAATCAATGAGATCTCACTCTCACTTTGTGTGTGTCTACTCCTCTCACTTAGGCTGCCTTTTATAACCTTGAGTTTACCCTAAATCCGAAACCCTAGATCTCCAAAGTGATCAAAGGCTGACATTAGATCTCATATTCATTTTATGATTTATTGGCTAGGATTTAATTTAATTCACTAATGCCAAATACTTAGGCATTTAATTAAGTTAAACTAACATTAATTACAAAAGTACATTCACTTTAATAATTACTTTATCAATGTGAATCTCCTAAGTCCTGAGAGATATTAAGGACGACTCCCATGTGTTAGACACATACCAATGTGGAAGTGCATATTTGGTGCTACATACATCAATACTTCCTCTTAGCGAGGAAGGTACTTCCACCACCCGGAGGTGGCGCTCTCTTCGCTACCATATCAACTACCATGGCTGCTCTCCAATCCACCTGATCAACTACTCCCTCTGAGCTGAAATCTTTCTCTTCCATCTCGTTTGGACCCTTCTTCAAAGACTTGCTACCTTTGTACATGCTCCTAGAAGCCTCTCGCTCCTTAGCATCTTGCATGGCCATCTCGTACCATAACTCCTTGACAGAATTAGAAGGCTGCTCCTTCCTACTTGAACCTGAAAGTTGACTCCCTTTGAGCTACTTAACATTAGGAGCTACCTCCTCGTTCTCTTCCACTCTGCTACTTGTCATTTCTCTCATAGGCTGGCCCTTTAGCCTATACAAGTTAATCTCTCTAACTCCAAGAACTACTCTTGTGCCTGAGCTAGGTCCTCTGGGCTTGATCAATTACTGTCCATCCCGGAATGCTACATCAAATCCCTTCTGCTCAATTGCTAAGATTGAGAGCACACTTCTCCTGAGTTTTGGCACCCATAGCATATTCATCACTTTTAACATGCCTCCTGACTCCATCTAGGATGGCACTGTCCCAATTCGCTTTACTGCATGCTTGGTGCCCACACCAAGTTCCACATGCACGCCTGAATTTTTCTCTGTGAGGCTCTCGAACAACTTCCGTGCTCCTGTCATATGACATGTGGCTTCGCTATCTAGCAGGGATGCACCAGCTGATATGGTGCTTGAGAAAAGATGGGAAACAATCAAGAATTCTTGCTCAAACTTTCTGGCAAACTCATCCGCCTGAGCCTTTGCCAATGCAAATACTTTTTGTTTTGTCCTCTTTCCTCCCTTCTTCCTCTGTAGACACTATGAAGCACAATGCCTCTTCTTATGACAGTTAAAACACTTGACCTTACTTAGGTCCTTCCCTATGCCATTTTGTGAAGATGAATCTCCACTTGTGTTCTTCTTGACCTTCCCCTTGCCCTTTTTTTCCTGACTGGCAAGTGCAAGGTTCTCCTCATTTGCATCCTCCTACGAGCCTCCCAGAGCCTCTCGATGAGTCTCCTCTTGGATGCAATCATCCCACAATTGATTGAAGTCTGGAAGCTTCTCTCGAGCAGAGATGCCTTTGATGAATGAAGGTCAAGGCTTGGTGAAACCATTCAAGGCCATCCTCACTAACTCCACATTTGTTACTGTCTCACCAACTGCCCCCAACTAATTACGAACCTGAGTGATCCTCCTGAGATAACTAGTCACTGAATTAGTCTTGGATGTCTTGGTGTTCCTAAGTTGGTCCCTCAATACCATCTTTTGATTCTCCTTATTACTTTGAAACAGATTTGTCAGAGTCGAGAACATCACATTGGCTGACTTTTTCTCAGATAGGTGTGGTACAAGATGATTCCTCACCGAATCTAAGATCATCCACATTGCCTTGGCCTCCCTTGCCTCGTGCTTGGCCAACTCTACAGGATTTGTCGGCACAGTCATTGCGGTATTTGCATGACTCCACAGTCCATTCTCCTTCAGAAGAAACACGATCCTCGCTTTCCATGGAAGAAAGTTAGAGGCACCTTCCAACTGATCCTTATACGTCAAACCAGTTGGTGCCATCTCCAAAATCTGAAATTTCCGAAAACATAATCTATTGAAAATATGTGCCTAGTCCATTAGGCACAAAAAATGAAGATGATCTCTGGTTGCTCAGACCCCTTCCCAGACCTGCTACCTGTTGCTTGGGCTCGTTGTCGTTGTTCGGACTCGTTGCCTAATGCCCAAACCCCTTCCTGAAGCTGCCCAAGGCTGCTCTCATCCTTTTGTTGCTGCCAATGTACTTTTCTGCAGTTTCCTGATAACTTTCCCGTTGTCCTCTATGTTGTACGGCTCGACTGCCCTGTTGTACTGCAGTTGTACATGGTCGTATGGTGTACGATGATGTCTGTACGACCCATATGTTGTACGATGATGACTGTACGACCTGTATGGCTCTATGGCTATACTTTAAAAAAATGATTTCACTTTACCGCGGACCTATTCCAATTGAATAACAATGTTCTTACCATTAGCCAATATGCAAGTAAAAGAAAGAGTTTAGAACATCGTTACCTCATATACCAACTTTCATCCACACATTGATTCGATAACAAAAGTTTTATATCATCTTCAAGTCGCCCAAGCTCCAACTAACTCAAAGGCGGAGGGTCGAGCTTGATTTATACTAATCCAGGTGAGAAATCCAAAGCAAGTGCGCATGGGAGAAGAGGAGTGGCACATGAGTGAGGTGGGAGATGAGTGGAGTGATAGGTAGGTGGAGTGGAATGATGTGGGGGAGTGTAGGAGTTAAGTGAGGGTAAGGGTGAGTGAAGTTAGGATGGTAGGTGAGGGTGAGATCGAGTGGTGCCTAGGGATCTCCACTCGCACCAACTATAGGAAGAGGTGCACATGAGCTCCTTGGGATCTCCTCCATGCTGCCATGTCACTCACACTAGGCGCCTTTACTAAGAGAAGGCTTTGCTAACTGTACTATGAACTTCGAACATTGAAAAACATTTTTCCAACATGTTTGCTAAGATTTAGAAAGTCCGCTAAATTTTAGGAAATTAATTTAAAAGTCCCTTTTTACCTTTTTGAGAGCAAATTACATTTTTGAGTGATTAAATCACTTTTTTGCCTCAACAAAGGGGGGCTAAGGGTTTAGGGCGTGCTCTGGCTTATAAAACGACCACAAATATGACATCTGACAATGACTGATGTCATTTTTACGACTTTATTGACTTTTACATTAAAAAGTGTTCGTTTTACGGGAAATTTTTTATTTGACTAAAACATTAAAAAAAAACCTAGGGGGGACTTAGCGCAATTTCCATATGATTCAATAGACATAGATTAACATGAACTCATATACATTTAGACACTAGACATTGGTTATACCATGCCAAGGTCTAACCACCAGCGCATACTCTAGCTTTGGAGTAGATTTGATTGAAAAAAACACTCTAGAGTACATGCTCATGCCAAGGTCTTAGGTGGCCAATAGTATTTTACAACTTTCATGCTCAAGTCATTTATTACAATGCCCTGTGTTATCCCCATTTTGTCTATAACTAAGGAGATGATGTCTCGAGGCCCTCAGGTTGCAAATATGGAATGCCGAGAGAGTACATGACCAGCAAGACCCTTTGCACAGATGGAAAACCCACTCACCACCACAGATGGTCACAGGTTTACAGATGGCATCCACTACACCAGTTAGCTTTTGGAAGGTAGTGGGCCTTGCTCCATGAGGTACAAGTCAGTATTACGGTGAGCATCATTTCAATATCCAAGCCATTTGATTATGTTGTATTTTAGATTGCTCTAGATTTCATGATATGTGCTTGGACATTATGCCTTTTGGCTTGCTTCACCTTGGTGGTTGACATTTTTCCCTAGTAAGTGGTCTTCTTTGGGAATGGGTTTGCTACTGGGAAATCCCTTAATGAGCCATTGTATCGCTCCTTACCATACTTACCATTTTCCTTCATTATTCCCCTCCATTTTCTTATCTCTTGGGATTTAGGGTGTATTGACCCAAGAAGGGGTTGTCCCTCATTCAATGGGAAGAAGGGGATAAAGGCCCAGAGGGGTTGGTGTTGGGGAAAAGATAAAAGCCTTATATAAACCTTCCAGATGCTTCGCCCAGGGATCACCCAAGAAAGCAATGAAATGCTTATCTTTGAATAAAAGGGGACTCACAATGTAATAAATAAATGCTTGAAAGGTAGGTTGAAGGATAGGACGTCTCATCACGTCCATGGCTATCTAGTGGTATGACATTGTCATCATCTGGTCACCAAACCAGGCAGTGACTCTCAGTTGCATGGCTGAGAGAAAGGGGGTCTCATCACGATCCAACCTTCTCATTTCCATTAGGTACTTGTCGGTGACATTGACACCACCTGGTCACCACGCCAGGGTAGTGGCCTTCAATCTCCCCTTATGCTATTATGAAAGAAAATATAAAGAAAGAAAAATAAAAGGCAAATGATGCGCTTGGAAAAAGTGCATTGCAGACGAAGGTACCACACACCCTCTACAAAGGAACCCATGAATGAGACACTACAACCCCTTGTATGTCATGAGCCTTACGCCCATTGAGTCTTGACCCCATCCACTTCATCCACTTTACATGGCTTAGAGAGGGACATCTTGGAAGTTCTCCTTGACCTAGGGCAATATCTACCCAATAGGACATCTCATCAACCCTCCTGTACTGAAGCTTGACAAGTCGCATAGTGTCTTTGAGTTGTTAATTGTTTGATATGGTAATCTTTGATGCACATGCTTAGATGTCTTATTTATTGATTGGATCCACTTGTCATGATGTTATGACTTGAGATCCTTGGAGGGCGTGTTCATTTGTCTTTGCAGGACCTAGATGGTGGACAGTTTTGGGAGAACAAGCCTAGCTTGGGCTTCCATGGGGCTACAAGCCCACAGGTTGGATGCCAGGGTCCCACGTGTTGGATAAGAGAGAGATGACTTGGATGGCCTTGATGATGACTTGGACGACCTAGTCCACCCATTGCTTGCCAAACGATTTTCCCAGGAGGGGCAAAACGTCCCACTTTTGAGCATGACGTCATAAAATATTGGGGGCTAGGGCTTGGTGGTGAGGTGCCACACATTGCACTTGGACGTTTTGAGGAGAAGAGGGTCTTCACCATGATGAGATCCCTTAAACGCTTGACACATGGCCTTGGGAGGCCTCTCCATGCTTCTCCAACACCAACGACCTTCTCAAAGTGGTAAAACGTCCCCTAAAGGGGTGACGTCATCCTAGATTAGTGTTTAGTTTGTGCAGAAGATGAAATTTTAAGTGGATTGTTTAATATTATTATGTTAAGGGGGCAAGACTAGGGTTGTTGACCCCTAATCTTGTGTTTTACTCCTTATTTTGTTGTCAAGCTATGTTAGCTAATTTTTGTATAAATAGAGATCATAAGATCTCATTTTAAACATAACTCTCCTCTTGTGAGAGGATTTGGTCTGAAATTTTCGGCCTCCTTAGCTCCTTTAGCTCTTGTGCACTTGCGTATGGCTATACTTGTGAAAGTTTAATGGAAGAACTGATGTGCTAGTCTTGATAGGTTATTTTCTAGCTCTTGTGGTGGATTGTCTTAGCATCTTTCTTGATGTTGGTATGGTTTTTACTCTCTTGCTATCATTTTATTCAAGTCAAGTATTGTTATGATGGGAGCTAGGTGGGAAGTATAAGGGCATAAACCCCCACCATAGCCTTCACCATTTTATTGCTTCATCTCATTGATTAAGGGTTTGGTAAGAGAAGTATAAGGGCATACACCCTCTTAGCTTAAACCCTAGGTTAGAGAAACTTGCCTTGGGGAGTAAAAGGGCTTACACCCCCAAGGAGGTAGCTTCTCTAAGCTCCTTGTGACTGCATTAACCCAATAGTAAAGGCACTAGTCATACTCTTTTTTGCATTGGAGATATAAAATTATTACATTGGGAAATGTGAATTTCGGTCATTTTTACTTCTTGCAAAATGGATTGTTTTCCTTGTGCCTTGGGAACCTCACAGCCACTAGGGCGTCCCCATCTAGGGGCTACTTATTGCTTTTGGTACAAAATTGCATCTTCAGCCATTAGGGCTATAGAAACCCTAACTTGCTATAATAACTCTTTTATCAACCATTGATTTTTGCTCAAAGTTTGCACACCTACTCTCCTTGTCCTAGTGCACATTTTGGCAAAGTTTGAGGGATTTCAGTTTCTGATTTTCTTTCTGTAATACATTGAATGTTACAGCCATAAGACTGATATAATTTGCTGCAAACAAGTGTTTACAACAACCTTACCTTTTGTGCTAGAGTTTTGGCTTTTTCATCTTGAGTTTAGCTAGTCTTTTCTCTTGTATTTTCTACTTGATCTGTAGCACTTATTGAGCAGCTTTTAGTATCATTTATTTGCTGATATATACTGTTATCTACTGCTGCAAATTAGGGACAACAAGCTTAACTTGCTGATCCAACTAACATATACTATTGCAAAGTGTCTTTTCTTGTGTCTCGGGCAAGTACACTCATCCAGAAAAGCACTATACATGTGGGACAGCCATTACTTGACTTGCAAGGCATCTCTCCCTACCTTTCTTTCCATCTAGACTTGACCTCCAGGGGCTCCTTTTCCACTTCCCTCCATCTCTGTCTCAATCCCGTAAGGTCATCGGGATCGCCTCCCTAGAGTGATCTAGTCACCCTTGAAGTGAAAGACCTACATCGAGGTGACATTGGGTGTATGATTCCCATAGTTGTAGCACTTGTTCCGTGGTTGGGTCGGACTTTTCCCAACCTACAACTTGTGGCATAACACCCCAGAGGGATGAAAATGCAGAAAAAGTGTGGTCTGATAGACCTGTTGAACTTCTGAACTTTGAATTTTGAACAAGGAGTTGTTCAATCTTTGGTGGCTCATTGGAAGTCCATCCTACTGTAGCTTGGTGGATAACATTGGCTCCATATGGGGACATGTGCTTGATCTTTTTTATAGAAAGGAGACCATGCAACAATCTAGAATCCGTGTCCTACATCACAAATGTCTCGCCAAAAACAACATAAGCAACACATGTATATGAAAACCAACAATTTAAGATACAAGTTACACTAATAGTAGAAGAAAATGAAAAATGCTGCAGAAATAAAATATAGAGAGGAAGGGTTAGAGAGATGTTACAAGGGATGCATCCATGGGCATCAAATGTCATCATTGAGAAGCAATTTGAATAGTTGTCTGCTCACTGGTAGCTTTAACCTTTCCACTGTCCAACTGGCTGAAGTAGAAATTACATGAACCATCCATGTCATGGATGAAACAAGACCTTCGATGTCTGAATAATCCTTGTTCGGGATGACTTGTTGAAGATCCTTTTCCAAGCTTTATCAACTTGGAGATTTTCTTGGGAATACACCACCCAAGAAACATGTGTTTTTCTTTATTCAACCAAACTTTGAAGTTTGTCAAGCCTTGTAAATTTTTTATGAATCTCTGCATTGCACTGTTGTGGTGGAAGGCCAACCACTGCTCATAATGATCCGAAATTGATGAACTAAAGCTATCTTCCAATTTCCCATTATCTATCATTAAGTCATCTGATGGTTGAGAGATTGTAACCAAAATTGTCAAGGAATCTGCTTCACTAATTATTTCAAGATCATCACAATTGTCGAAGATCTTCTCTTAGGAGATGGGTTCCTCGGGAGGAGGGTGGGCAGTTGAATTATCCGGATTTTCAATAACTTCAAACTCAATTTCCTTTGTTTCTTCCTGATCAATTAATGACTCATCTATAGGATTTTCTGAAATTTCCAGGTGAAATTCCTTTTCTTGTTCACTGTGAAGCTCTGGCTCTATAGGGTTTGAATATTCAATATAAGCTTCTACCTCTGTAAGGCGAGTTTCCATGGCCTTTAACTGCATTGCATGGATAAATTCCATAGCTTGAATCACATCTTCAAACTTCTCATTAGAGTCTGGTGAAGCACCTTTATTATCTGAACTGACTGTCTTTATATTTGGAGATTCTTTCTCCTTCCACTTTTCCATAAAAGCATCAATCAATTCGTTGTAGGTTTTAACTTGGTTATCCTTGAGCTCTGTGAACCAGTCAAGATCATCATCATCAAAGGATAAGATAAACAACTTCATTTTTATATCTTCATATAAGGAATTGCAACAACATTTATCAAAGCAATGGGAAACTCTCTTAACATGACGTCTAACATCAACAACATTATTACTTTGAAAACAAGGCAAATTTTGTAAAGCATTTTCTGGAATCATATGTGGATAACCACTTATTGTAGAAAAATCAATAGGTCTATAAAGATCATCCATTTCTGAACTAAATTTATTAAAAAGAAGAAAAGTCGAACATAAATGGACTAGGACCCAAAAATTAATAAGGATCCTACGAGAAGAAAGCTTGGGTAGCCTCTTCCAAAAACCCTTTCCGGTTCAAGGATGAAGCTAAGCAAACCGTGAGTTCCTCCTTACAGAATTCTTTGTGAAATTATTTTAAAGTGGAGTCGCCAGATGATCATGTTTGTTCTAAACAAACAAGAAGCATCAAACAAAGCAAGAAACAAAAAGTTGTACTACAGGAATAGAAAGATTTATCCTCGGCAGTGGCGCCAAAAATGTTGTCGCCTTATACACACTTGGGCTATCGTGGAAGAAATCTTCAATCCACTTAGTGTGTCCTTGGGGGCAAGTCTTGAGTCAAGGTGTTGTCACCTGATCCTCGACTCCTCCGTCTAGGCCAACTCCTAGTGAAGCCAAGGGGGGTAGTCCCTAACAAATATACTAAGGCCTTTAAGCTACTCATAAGCTTAAAGAACTATTCTAGGAGTTTATTGCAAAATAAAAGATGAAGCACTCAACTTACTCATTCATCAGATAAGATAATCAAATGAAGCAGATGTCTAATAATAAATAAGCATGCATAATAAAGTAAGCATACAATGTCTGCAAGACTTATACAATTATTAGACAATCACATGTGAATGAAAATACTGCTCATGAACATAAATATATAACCATAAAACCAGTGCCTTAAAGCTATCGTGGGCAGTGGTTGAACACGTGTTTTATTAGGGTTTATTGAAAGTAGATTAATGAGAAATGTGTGGCCTCTTTAGAAGTTGTCCCTTTGTTTGGAAACTTGTTGAGAACCTACCGAAGCCCCAAGGCTTCACTAGTAAGTTCACTAAGGGTGTCGGATGTCAAACACGGGGAGAACCAAGATATCAAAGTTCCTGTTTGACATCACACACTCCCCTTAGGCAACTACTATTAAGGTTTCCGTAATTATACTACATCACACTAACAACTCCGGTTCTGATGAATCCCAGGATCGAGCTAGGCTCGCAAGTGTTCAAAGCATACACCGAAAATTGTGGGGAAGGTTTATTTTAAAACTTGAAAAAATAACTGAAGTAAATTGCAGAAAACTTGAAAGGTTTTCTAATTACTAAGAGCAAAAGTGAAATCTAAACTAGAATGAAATTACTTTGCTTAAGTGAGTGATTTGCAAGATCGATTTCCTTTATGTTTGTGTGTTTGAAAGCAAATAAAGAAACAAAACTTGCAAGGAAAAGAGAAACAAGCACACAACACCACCGATCCCCCTAAAGGAGATGAAGAAACTGGGCACTAATGGCCCGCTTTTATTAAGCCTATTACAATTCGAGAGGATGACTCTCTTTTTCTCTTTTATAATTTGGATCCTTATAGAATGGATCAATATGCTAACTAACTATTACAAAAGAGACTCTTTGAGTCTTGGTCTTCAAAGGGTCCAACTTGGGTTGAAGGATCTTCAAATTTAGTTAGGATCTTCAAATTTGGCTAAAAAATCATCAAAACCCCTCTTGTATTGTGACGGACCTGCTAACAACCAGAAAACAAAGTTTATTAGATTTGGCAGAAAATAATATAAGAAGTACAAAAAAAAAAAAATATCAAATTTTTTCAATAATGTTTTATGCAAATAAAGGGAAAATTTGGGGTTTTTAGAGGCTTTTTAAAGACGCTAACTATGCCCTCTTGGATGCTTTCTGTTTGCTGTCCTAAAACAGAAACCTAAAACATCCAAATTACTAGATATTAAATGCAAGCAACTAGCAACTTTCTAACATAAATTTAGACAATAAAAATCAGAAAATTGCACAGTAAAACTAGATCTAGACTTTTGATTTGGAAATAAATTGAAACTAGATCTAACTTGTGCATGTAATGCTAGATAATGAAATATAACCTTTAAACTTGGGTCTAGCTAATCATGCAACTAAGGAAAAGAAAGAGAAAGGAAAAGAGAAATCTGATTTTTAGAGCTTTTGCTTGAGCTTTGTGAATCCTTGGGCTATGGAGTTCCTTTCGGTGTGAAGAAGAGGGAAGAATTGCTTTTCGAACTTCTTTAGAGAAAGCAAAAGATGCACCAAGCTCTTTTGAATCTCCAAAATGGGTCTTGTGCGCTCCAAACACCTCGCAAGTACCTGCAAAAATACTGGTGTTTCCTACAAGAGAGACTTTATTTCACGTTAGTTTAAACAAAAACATAACATGTAATATAAACATCCAATGTAAATAAACAAATAGATAGATTAACAAACAAGTTTAAACCATCTATTCCAATTGAATAACAATATTCTTACCATTAGCCAATATGCAAGTAAAAGAAATAGTTTAGAACATCATCACCTCATATACCAACATTCATCCACACATTGAGACTACACACCAAAGCTTGACCTCCAAAGTCTTTTTGATTCAATAACAAAAGTTTTACAACATCATCAAGTTGCCCAAGGTCCAACTGACTCAAAGGAGGAGGGTCGAGCTTGATTTATACTAATCCGGGTGAGAAATCCAAAGCAAGTGTGCATGGGAGAAGAGGAGTGGTGCATGAGTGAGGTGGGAGACAAGTGGAGTGATAGGTAGGTGGAGTGGAGTGATGTGGGGGAGTGTAGGAGTGAAGTGAGGGTAAGGGTGAGTGAAGTGAGGGTGGTAGGTGAGGGTGAGTGAAATATCCCTGATCTGGCTGATCAAGATATTTGCTACTGTTCTACTGCTCTAGCGTGTAGATCTGATACACTGGGGGTTTCTGGATGCGTTTAGCTGGTTGATGGGGATGTTCTTCGGTTTTTGTGTTTGCATGTCAGTTATTATGGTTGCATGTAGGTTATTATAGTTGCATGT
>ML793108.1:48697-79094 GCA_009831015.1 Picea engelmannii
AGAGAAACATAAAAGCCTCTCAAGGCACATTCCGAGAAAGCAAAAGAGATTTTCGAGCTATCCTTCAGTCATGAGCCACTTCATTGATGCTGAGACTCCTTGTCTTAGAGAAGCAACAAGAGAACCGGTATGGCAAGATGCCATAACAAAAGAATACCAATATATATCTTAAAGAATGATGCATAAGATATTATTCAGGGACCAGAAAGGGATGTATGTGATAACTTCCAAGTGGATCTATAAGATCAAGCATGCCGTTGATGGAAGTGAAATGCTAAAATGGAATGAACTTCATGCTTAACCTAGCTTATGAAAAATCAACAACTTCCACACTCTAGACATGGGGAAGAACCTAATAAAAAATGCTTTAATCAAAACTCTGAAAATGTGAACCTCATTAATAGCTTGATCCCAAAGACAATATCGAAGACTTTAAAAGTTTGAAGAAGGCAAATGGTGAAGCTGCAAACACTTCTCTTTAGGTGTTTGAAAATCACAAAGAAGATGCCTTTCATTGTTGCTCGGAGCAACCCCCCCTTTTTTTTTTGTTGAATTACATCCGACGGGTTTGATTCTTGGTTGAAGAGAACCTTATTTCCCAATAAATCCATGAAATAGCACTCATGAGAAAAAAAGGAGAAAATACATCAAAAAGCCAGTTTTAACCCTTCTTCTAGTCTAATCTTTAGACCTTTAGGATTGATTCTTACTAAGATCTAGTCAGAATTTTAAAGGAAGTAGAGGTAAAATAAAGGGGTGACACAGTGTAACGGTGCATTCCACTACTTTGACAAGGGAATTCTTATTAAGAATGCATGAGCTGTTAGATCTAATAATATCGATGTCATGCATATCCCACCTTGACATGGTGACATTATGCCATCATTTTCTTTTATTGATGAGGCAAATGACATTCTTAGGATGAGACAAGTGGCAACAAGAGGGAAGAGAAAAGGTCACCATCAATGGTCCCTATCACCTGACAAGCAAGATGTGTAGCCTAATTGCATCTTGCTCTGACATGGGCTCAACAAAGTTTAACAATGTGCAAGCCATTAGATCAAGAGAGATCTACGATGTGACTTCACTAGCCCAACAACATATATGGTCTTGGTGTCAAAATCCCACCCATGGGCTTCCAACACTTAGAACTAGTCCCCACTTTAAGAGAATAGGCTAATTAGCACTAGTCCCCAGAGGATGGTCCCAACTTTGACTAAAGAGACATGCCCTAACTACGCATTCTCATTTTTTGACAAAGGGTAATCATGAGGGGGTGCACAAGGATTCTAATCTAGAAATGTTGACGACCCTCATTCACTACTATGAATGAGAGTTAATGCCACTATTTTCCAACATTTATGGTTAAAGGAAGCACTTCAACCTCAAAAATTACCAATGTTTTCTTTTTTTAAATGAAACAGAAAAGATTATTTTTATATATTAAAAGGAGGGGCTACTCTAGGGCTATAGCACGACCTTACAATAAAATTGGGTCCTGTTATCCACCAAGTTGCACTAGGATGGACTTCCAGCGAGCCGCCAAATATTGAACAACTCCTTGTTCAAAATTCAAAGTTCAAAAGTTCAGTAGGTCTATCAGAGCACACTTTTTCTACATATCCATCTCTTTGGGGCATTGTAATAAATGACTTGAGCATGAAAGTTGTAAAAGACTATTGGCAAACTAAGACCTGGGCACAAGCATGTAGTCTAGAGTGTTTTTTTTTACTTGTTAATTATTTCTTTCCTATTGGGCAATTAATAATCTCTAAGTTTTTTTACTCAAATCTACTCCAAAGTTGGAGTATGTGCTGGTGGTTAGGCCTTGGCATGGTATAACCAATGTCTAGGGTCTAAATGTATATGAGTTCATGCTAAGTCATGTCCATTGAGTCATATGGAAATTGCGCTGAGTCCCCACCCAGTTTTTTTTTAATCTTTTAGTCAAATAATTTTTTTTTTGTAAAACAGACAATTTTTAATGTAAAAGTCAATAAAGTCGTAAAAATGGCATCAGTGATTGTCAGATGTCATATTTGTGGTCGTTTTCTAAGCCAGAGCACCCCCTAAACCCTTATCCCCGTTTGTTGAGGCAAAAAAGTGATTTTAATCACTCAAAAATGTAATTTGCTCTCAAAAAGGTAAAAAGGGACTTTTTAATTAATTTCCTAAAATTTAGGGGAGTTCCTAAAACTTAGCAAACATATCGAAAACATGTTTTTTAGTGTCCAGAGTTCATGGTACAGTTGGCAAAGCCTTCTCTTAGTAAAGGCACCTAGTTTGAGTGACATGGCAGCATGGAGGAGATCCCAAGGAGCTCGTGCGCACTTCCTCCTATAGTTGGCGCATTCTCCTTGAGTGGCGCTAATCCCTAGGCACCACTCGACCTCACTGTGATGTCCCGTCCCCAAGATTAGGCCAGCAGGGAGTGACTTAGTAGTCTATAGGTTCCCGTAGACTATAGTCAGGCACAAACAGGGGACCAATTGGAGAAATAAGGAGGAATTGAGGCTAAACGATAAATTAAGCCAAAATACTTAGGAAAAGCCACTTAAGCCTAAGTCAACGGAGAATTAGAACGAAAAGGTGATAAAGGGGCGACTTAATTGACAAATAATTCACTTAGGAGGAAAGGCGCCTACGTTAAGTGATGTCAACGAAGAATTAGGTCGGGAAAGATATAAAGAGAGGAATTTGACCTAATTCCTCATTATGTATTGTTATGATTTGATGTTGAGAGCTTCCAAAGCAGGAGGAGAGCCGACCTTATTGTTTTGTGGATTTCTGGAGGAAACCACCACCCTTGATCGGTTTCGGTGTTGAGAGACACACCCTAGCCCATCGGAGATACCATCCAGGTATTTCACCATTCATTTCAGGAGTATTCAGTGTGGAGGGCGCAGCTTAGCCAAGGAAGGCGCAAGCTATTTGGGAGATTCAGAGATCTGCAGTAAACCGTGGTCCCGATTGCAGATTCATTCCGACCCAGTAGAGATCCAGCCAGGGCGCTTCCATTGAGCCATTCACCATCAGATTCCGACGGTCGAATCTTGCAGAGCGACCCATACAGTTGTTTAGGGCGCAGTCATTCCGGACAAACTTTTGGCCTTGCATGCAGGGGTTTCCTATCAGATCCGGCCAAACCCTTCCAACCCATTTCATTATTGGACGAGACGATCGTTTTGAGCTACATAGCGACAGATTCCGACGGTGGAATCCATTGGGGCGCATTCAGTTCCCAAGGAGGGGCGCAAACCCCCCAGGGGTTCAGATCTAGTGCCGTAGGGGTCCGTTCTGAGTTCCGTCAGACATTATTTCCAGTGCAGAGGCCAGGGCGCATTGATTGGAGCAGTTTCGAGTTCATTCTGACGGTGGAGTTTTGAGATCGAGTTTTCCAGCTGATAGCGGTCCCGTGCTCATCCAGAATCGTTCATTTTGGTCTTTCTATCCGTGCATGCAGCAGATCTGCTGTCTTCTTGCAGTCACGGGTATTTCTTTTGTTATTTGATTGTATTCCAGTACAGATCCATGAGATCTGACTGACATTTAGTCTCTATATTTCAGTAGGCGATTTGTATTCCCATGCATGCACTATTATTATTCATAATATTGAGCAGTTGACATTCT
Source organism: Picea engelmannii (assembly GCA_009831015.1). Classification (NCBI taxonomy): domain Eukaryota; kingdom Viridiplantae; phylum Streptophyta; class Pinopsida; order Pinales; family Pinaceae; genus Picea; species Picea engelmannii. The sequence continues at coordinate 52,328 of ML793108.1, forward strand.
ATGCTATTGCATGCGTCATTTTATGATTGTTAAACCTTTATTATGCAACATGCAACTATAATAACCTACATGCAACTATAATAACCTACATGCAACCATAATAACTGACATGCAAACACAAAAACCGAAGAACATCCCCATCAACCAGCTAAACGCATCCAGAAACCCCCAGTGTATCAGATCTACACGCTAGAGCAGTAGAACAGTAGCAAATATCTTGATCAGCCAGATCAGGGATATTTCACTCACCCTCACCTACCACCCTCACTTCACTCACCCTTACCCTCACTTCACTCCTACACTCCCCCACATCACTCCACTCCACCTACCTATCACTCCACTTGTCTCCCACCTCACTCATGCACCACTCCTCTTCTCCCATGCACACTTGCTTTGGATTTCTCACCCGGATTAGTATAAATCAAGCTCGACCCTCCTCCTTTGAGTCAGTTGGACCTTGGGCAACTTGATGATGTTGTAAAACTTTTGTTATTGAATCAAAAAGACTTTGGAGGTCAAGCTTTGGTGTGTAGTCTCAATGTGTGGATGAATGTTGGTATATGAGGTGATGATGTTCTAAACTATTTCTTTTACTTGCATATTGGCTAATGGTAAGAATATTGTTATTCAATTGGAATAGATGGTTTAAACTTGTTTGTTAATCTATCTATTTGTTTATTTACATTGGATGTTTATATTACATGTTATGTTTTTGTTTAAACTAACGTGAAATAAAGTCTCTCTTGTAGGAAACACCAGTATTTTTGCAGGTACTTGCGAGGTGTTTGGAGCGCACAAGACCCATTTTGGAGATTCAAAAGAGCTTGGTGCATCTTTTGCTTTCTCTAAAGAAGTTCGAAAAGCAATTCTTCCCTCTTCTTCACACCGAAAGGAACTCCATAGCCCAAGGATTCACAAAGCTCAAGCAAAAGCTCTAAAAATCAGATTTCTCTTTTCCTTTCTCTTTCTTTTCCTTAGTTGCATGATTAGCTAGACCCAAGTTTAAAGGTTATATTTCATTATCTAGCATTACATGCACAAGTTAGATCTAGTTTCAATTTATTTCCAAATCAAAAGTCTAGATCTAGTTTTACTGTGCAATTTTCTGATTTTTATTGTCTAAATTTATGTTAGAAAGTTGCTAGTTGCTTGCATTTAATATCTAGTAATTTGGATGTTTTAGGTTTCTGTTTTAGGACAGCAAACAGAAAGCATCCAAGAGGGCATAGTTAGCGTCTTTAAAAAGCCTCTAAAAACCCCAAATTTTCCCTTTATTTGCATAAAACATTATTGAAAAAATTTGATATTTTTTTTTTTTTGTACTTCTTATATTATTTTCTGCCAAATCTAATAAACTTTGTTTTCTGGTTGTTAGCAGGTCCGTCACAATACAAGAGGGGTTTTGATGATTTTTTAGCCAAATTTGAAGATCCTAACTAAATTTGAAGATCCTTCAACCCAAGTTGGACCCTTTGAAGACCAAGACTCAAAGAGTCTCTTTTGTAATAGTTAGTTAGCATATTGATCCATTCTATAAGGATCCAAATTATAAAAGAGAAAAAGAGAGTCATCCTCTCGAATTGTAATAGGCTTAATAAAAGCGGGCCATTAGTGCCCAGTTTCTTCATCTCCTTTAGGGGGATCGGTGGTGTTGTGTGCTTGTTTCTCTTTTCCTTGCAAGTTTTGTTTCTTTATTTGCTTTCAAACACACAAACATAAAGGAAATCGATCTTGCAAATCACTCACTTAAGCAAAGTAATTTCATTCTAGTTTAGATTTCACTTTTGCTCTTAGTAATTAGAAAACCTTTCAAGTTTTCTGCAATTTACTTCAGTTATTTTTTCAAGTTTTAAAATAAACCTTCCCCACAATTTTCGGTGTATGCTTTGAACACTTGCGAGCCTAGCTCGATCCTGGGATTCATCAGAACCGGAGTTGTTAGTGTGATGTAGTATAATTACGGAAACCTTAATAGTAGTTGCCTAAGGGGAGTGTGTGATGTCAAACAGGAACTTTGATATCTTGGTTCTCCCCGTGTTTGACATCCGACACCCTTAGTGAACTTACTAGTGAAGCCTTGGGGCTTCGGTAGGTTCTCAACAAGTTTCCAAACAAAGGGACAACTTCTAAAGAGGCCACACATTTCTCATTAATCTACTTTCAATAAACCCTAATAAAACACGTGTTCAACCACTGCCCACGATAGCTTTAACGCACTGGTTTTATGGTTATATATTTATGTTCATGAGCAGTATTTTCATTCACATGTGATTGTCTAATAATTGTATAAGTCTTGCAGACATTGTATGCTTACTTTATTATGCATGCTTATTTATTATTAGACATCTGCTTCATTTGACTATCTTATCTGATGAATGAGTAAGTTGAGTGCTTCATCTTTTATTTTGCAATAAACTCCTAGAATAGTTCTTTAAGCTTATGAGTAGCTTAAAGGCCTTAGTATATTTGTTAGGGACTACCCCCCTTGGCTTCACTAGGAGTTGGCCTAGACGGAGGAGTCGAGGATCAGGTGACAACACCTTGACTCAAGACTTGCCCCCAAGGACACACTAAGTGGATTGAAGATTTCTTCCACGATAGCCCAAGTGTGTATAAGGCGACAACATTTTTGGCGCCACTGCCGAGGATAAATCTTTCTATTCCTGTAGTACAACTTTTTGTTTCTTGCTTTGTTTGATGCTTCTTGTTTGTTTAGAACAAACATGATCATCTGGCGACTCCACTTTAAAATAATTTCACAAAGAATTCTGTAAGGAGGAACTCACGGTTTGCTTAGCTTCATCCTTGAACCGGAAAGGGTTTTTGGAAGAGGCTACCCAAGCTTTCTTCTCGTAGGATCCTTATTAATTTTTGGGTCCTAGTCCATTTATGTTCGACTTTTCTTCTTTTTAATAAATTTAGTTCAGAAATGGATGATCTTTATAGACCTATTGATTTTTCTACAATAAGTGGTTATCCACATATGATTCCAGAAAATGCTTTACAAAATTTGCCTTGTTTTCAAAGTAATAATGTTGTTGATGTTAGACGTCATGTTAAGAGAGTTTCCCATTGCTTTGATAAATGTTGTTGCAATTCCTTATATGAAGATATAAAAATGAAGTTGTTTATCTTATCCTTTGATGATGATGATCTTGACTGGTTCACAGAGCTCAAGGATAACCAAGTTAAAACCTACAACGAATTGATTGATGCTTTTATGGAAAAGTGGAAGGAGAAAGAATCTCCAAATATAAAGACAGTCAGTTCAGATAATAAAGGTGCTTCACCAGACTCTAATGAGAAGTTTGAAGATGTGATTCAAGCTATGGAATTTATCCATGCAATGCAGTTAAAGGCCATGGAAACTCGCCTTACAGAGGTAGAAGCTTATATTGAATATTCAAACCCTATAGAGCCAGAGCTTCACAGTGAACAAGAAAAGGAATTTCACCTGGAAATTTCAGAAAATCCTATAGATGAGTCATTAATTGATCAGGAAGAAACAAAGGAAATTGAGTTTGAAGTTATTGAAAATCCGGATAATTCAACTGCCCACCCTCCTCCCGAGGAACCCATCTCCTAAGAGAAGATCTTCGACAATTGTGATGATCTTGAAATAATTAGTGAAGCAGATTCCTTGACAATTTTGGTTACAATCTCTCAACCATCAGATGACTTAATGATAGATAATGGGAAATTGGAAGATAGCTTTAGTTCATCAATTTCGGATCATTATGAGCAGTGGTTGGCCTTCCACCACAACAGTGCAATGCAGAGATTCATAAAAAATTTACAAGGCTTGACAAACTTCAAAGTTTGGTTGAATAAAGAAAAACACATGTTTCTTGGGTGGTGTATTCCCAAGAAAATCTCCAAGTTGATAAAGCTTGGAAAAGGATCTTCAACAAGTCATCCCGAACAAGGATTATTCAGACATCGAAGGTCTTGTTTCATCCATGACATGGATGGTTCATGTAATTTCTACTTCAGCCAGTTGGACAGTGGAAAGGTTAAAGCTACCAGTGAGCAGACAACTATTCAAATTGCTTCTCAATGATGACATTTGATGCCCATGGATGCATCCCTTGTAACATCTCTCTAACCCTTCCTCTCTATATTTTATTTCTGCAGCATTTTTCATTTTCTTCTACTATTAGTGTAACTTGTATCTTAAATTGTTGGTTTTCATATACATGTGTTGCTTATGTTGTTTTTGGCGAGACATTTGTGATGTAGGACACGGATTCTAGATTGTTGCATGGTCTCCTTTCTATAAAAAAGATCAAGCACATGTCCCCATATGGAGCCAATGTTATCCACCAAGCTACAGTAGGATGGACTTCCAATGAGCCACCAAAGATTGAACAACTCCTTGTTCAAAATTCAAAGTTCAGAAGTTCAACAGGTCTATCAGACCACACTTTTTCTGCATTTTCATCCCTCTGGGGTGTTATGCCACAAGTTGTAGGTTGGGAAAAGTCCGACCCAACCACGGAACAAGTGCTACAACTATGGGAATCATACACCCAATGTCACCTCGATGTAGGTCTTTCACTTCAAGGGTGACTAGATCACTCTAGGGAGGCGATCCCGATGACCTTACGGGATTGAGACAGAGATGGAGGGAAGTGGAAAAGGAGCCCCTGGAGGTCAAGTCTAGATGGAAAGAAAGGTAGGGAGAGATGCCTTGCAAGTCAAGTAATGGCTGTCCCACATGTATAGTGCTTTTCTGGATGAGTGTACTTGCCCGAGACACAAGAAAAGACACTTTGCAATAGTATATGTTAGTTGGATCAGCAAGTTAAGCTTGTTGTCCCTAATTTGCAGCAGTAGATAACAGTATATATCAGCAAATAAATGATACTAAAAGCTGCTCAATAAGTGCTACAGATCAAGTAGAAAATACAAGAGAAAAGACTAGCTAAACTCAAGATGAAAAAGCCAAAACTCTAGCACAAAAGGTAAGGTTGTTGTAAACACTTGTTTGCAGCAAATTATATCAGTCTTATGGCTGTAACATTCAATGTATTACAGAAAGAAAATCAGAAACTGAAATCCCTCAAACTTTGCCAAAATGTGCACTAGGACAAGGAGAGTAGGTGTGCAAACTTTGAGCAAAAATCAATGGTTGATAAAAGAGTTATTATAGCAAGTTAGGGTTTCTATAGCCCTAATGGCTGAAGATGCAATTTTGTACCAAAAGCAATAAGTAGCCCCTAGATGGGGACGCCCTAGTGGCTGTGAGGTTCCCAAGGCACAAGGAAAACAATCCATTTTGCAAGAAGTAAAAATGACCGAAATTCACATTTCCCAATGTAATAATTTTATATCTCCAATGCAAAAAAGAGTATGACTAGTGCCTTTACTATTGGGTTAATGCAGTCACAAGGAGCTTAGAGAAGCTACCTCCTTGGGGGTGTAAGCCCTTTTACTCCCCAAGGCAAGTTTCTCTAACCTAGGGTTTAAGCTAAGAGGGTGTATGCCCTTATACTTCTCTTACCAAACCCTTAATCAATGAGATGAAGCAATAAAATGGTGAAGGCTATGGTGGGGGTTTATGCCCTTATACTTCCCACCTAGCTCCCATCATAACAATACTTGACTTGAATAAAATGATAGCAAGAGAGTAAAAACCATACCAACATCAAGAAAGATGCTAAGACAATCCACCACAAGAGCTAGAAAATAACCTATCAAGACTAGCACATCAGTTCTTCCATTAAACTTTCACAAGTATAGCCATACGCAAGTGCACAAGAGCTAAAGGAGCTAAGGAGGCCGAAAATTTCAGACCAAATCCTCTCACAAGAGGAGAGTTATGTTTAAAATGAGATCTTATGATCTCTATTTATACAAAAATTAGCTAACATAGCTTGACAACAAAATAAGGAGTAAAACACAAGATTAGGGGTCAACAACCCTAGTCTTGCCCCCTTAACATAATAATATTAAACAATCCACTTAAAATTTCATCTTCTGCACAAACTAAACACTAATCTAGGATGACGTCACCCCTTTAGGGGACGTTTTACCACTTTGAGAAGGTCGTTGGTGTTGGAGAAGCATGGAGAGGCCTCCCAAGGCCATGTGTCAAGCGTTTAAGGGATCTCATCATGGTGAAGACCCTCTTCTCCTCAAAACGTCCAAGTGCAATGTGTGGCACCTCACCACCAAGCCCTAGCCCCCAATATTTTATGACGTCATGCTCAAAAGTGGGACGTTTTGCCCCTCCTGGGAAAATCGTTTGGCAAGCAATGGGTGGACTAGGTCGTCCAAGTCATCATCAAGGCCATCCAAGTCATCTCTCTCTTATCCAACACGTGGGACCCTGGCATCCAACCTGTGGGCTTGTAGCCCCATGGAAGCCCAAGCTAGGCTTGTTCTCCCAAAACTGTCCACCATCTAGGTCCTGCAAAGACAAATGAACACGCCCTCCAAGGATCTCAAGTCATAACATCATGACAAGTGGATCCAATCAATAAATAAGACATCTAAGCATGTGCATCAAAGATTACCATATCAAACAATTAACAACTCAAAGACACTATGCGACTTGTCAAGCTTCAGTACAGGAGGGTTGATGAGATGTCCTATTGGGTAGATATTGCCCTAGGTCAAGGAGAACTTCCAAGATGTCCCTCTCTAAGCCATGTAAAGTGGATGAAGTGGATGGGGTCAAGACTCAATGGGCGTAAGGCTCATGACATACAAGGGGTTGTAGTGTCTCATTCATGGGTTCCTTTGTAGAGGGTGTGTGGTACCTTCGTCTGCAATGCACTTTTTCCAAGCGCATCATTTGCCTTTTATTTTTCTTTCTTTATATTTTCTTTCATAATAGCATAAGGGGAGATTGAAGGCCACTACCCTGGCGTGGTGACCAGGTGGTGTCAATGTCACCGACAAGTACCTAATGGAAATGAGAAGGTTGGATCGTGATGAGACCCCCTTTCTCTCAGCCATGCAACTGAGAGTCACTGCCTGGTTTGGTGACCAGATGATGACAATGTCATACCACTAGATAGCCATGGACGTGATGAGACGTCCTATCCTTCAACCTACCTTTCAAGCATTTATTTATTACATTGTGAGTCCCCTTTTATTCAAAGATAAGCATTTCATTGCTTTCTTGGGTGATCCCTGGGCGAAGCATCTGGAAGGTTTATATAAGGCTTTTATCTTTTCCCCAACACCAACCCCTCTGGGCCTTTATCCCCTTCTTCCCATTGAATGAGGGACAACCCCTTCTTGGGTCAATACACCCTAAATCCCAAGAGATAAGAAAATGGAGGGGAATAATGAAGGAAAATGGTAAGTATGGTAAGGAGCGATACAATGGCTCATTAAGGGATTTCCCAGTAGCAAACCCATTCCCAAAGAAGACCACTTACTAGGGAAAAATGTCAACCACCAAGGTGAAGCAAGCCAAAAGGCATAATGTCCAAGCACATATCATGAAATCTAGAGCAATCTAAAATACAACATAATCAAATGGCTTGGATATTGAAATGATGCTCACCGTAATACTGACTTGTACCTCATGGAGCAAGGCCCACTACCTTCCAAAAGCTAACTGGTGTAGTGGATGCCATCTGTAAACCTGTGACCATCTGTGGTGGTGAGTGGGTTTTCCATCTGTGCAAAGGGTCTTGCTGGTCATGTACTCTCTCGGCATTCCATATTTGCAACCTGAGGGCCTCGAGACATCATCTCCTTAGTTATAGACAAAATGGGGATAACACAGGGCATTGTAATAAATGACTTGAGCATGAAAGTTGTAAAATACTATTGGCCACCTAAGACCTTGGCATGAGCATGTACTCTAGAGTGTTTTTTTCAATCAAATCTACTCCAAAGCTAGAGTATGCGCTGGTGGTTAGACCTTGGCATGGTATAACCAATGTCTAGTGTCTAAATGTATATGAGTTCATGTTAATCTATGTCTATTGAATCATATGGAAATTGCGCTAAGTCCCCCCTAGGTTTTTTTTTAATGTTTTAGTCAAATAAAAAATTTCCCGTAAAACGAACACTTTTTAATGTAAAAGTCAATAAAGTCGTAAAAATGACATCAGTCATTGTCAGATGTCATATTTGTGGTCGTTTTATAAGCCAGAGCACGCCCTAAACCCTTAGCCCCCCTTTGTTGAGGCAAAAAAGTGATTTAATCACTCAAAAATGTAATTTGCTCTCAAAAAGGTAAAAAGGGACTTTTAAATTAATTTCCTAAAATTTAGCGGACTTTCTAAATCTTAGCAAACATGTTGGAAAAATGTTTTTCAATGTTCGAAGTTCATAGTACAGTTAGCAAAGCCTTCTCTTAGTAAAGGCGCCTAGTGTGAGTGACATGGCAGCATGGAGGAGATCCCAAGGAGCTCATGTGCACCTCTTCCTATAGTTGGTGCGAGTGGAGATCCCTAGGCACCACTCGATCTCACCCTCACCTACCATCCTAACTTCACTCACCCTTACCCTCACTTAACTCCTACACTCCCCCACATCATTCCACTCCACCTACCTATCACTCCACTCATCTCCCACCTCACTCATGTGCCACTCCTCTTCTCCCATGCGCACTTGCTTTGGATTTCTCACCTGGATTAGTATAAATCAAGCTCGACCCTCCGCCTTTGAGTTAGTTGGAGCTTGGGCGACTTGAAGATGATATAAAACTTTTGTTATCGAATCAATGTGTGGATGAAAGTTGGTATATGAGGTAACGATGTTCTAAACTCTTTCTTTTACTTGCATATTGGCTAATGGTAAGAACATTGTTATTCAATTGGAATAGGTCCGCGGTAAAGTGAAATCATTTTTTTAAAGTATAGCCATAGAGCCATACAGGTCGTACAGTCATCATCGTACAACATATGGGTCGTACAGACATCATCGTACACCATACGACCATGTACAACTGCAGTACAACAGGGCAGTCGAGCCGTACAACATAGAGGACAACGGGAAAGTTATCAGGAAACTGCAGAAAAGTACATTGGCAGCAACAAAAGGATGAGAGCAGCCTTGGGCAGCTTCAGGAAGGGGTTTGGGCATTAGGCAACGAGTCCGAACAACGACAACGAGCCCAAGCAACAGGTAGCAGGTCTGGGAAGGGGTCTGAGCAACCAGAGATCATCTTCATTTTTTGTGCCTAATGGACTAGGCACATATTTTCAATAGATTATGTTTTCGGAAATTTCAGATTTTGGAGATGGCACCAACTGGTTTGACGTATAAGGATCAGTTGGAAGGTGCCTCTAACTTTCTTCCATGGAAAGCGAGGATCGTGTTTCTTCTGAAGGAGAATGGACTGTGGAGTCATGCAAATACTGCAATGACTGCGCCGACAAATCTTGTAGAGTTGGCCAAGCACGAGGCAAGGGAGGCCAAGGCAATGTGGATGATCTTAGATTCGGTGAGGAATCATCTTGTACCACACCTATCTGAGAAAAAGTCAGCCAATGTGATGTTCTCGACTTTGACAAATCTGTTTCAAAGTAATAAGGAGAATCAAAAGATGGTATTGAGGGACCAACTTAGGAACACCAAGACATCCAAGACTAATTCAGTGACTAGTTATCTCAGGAGGATCACTCAGGTTCGTAATTAGTTGGGGGCAGTTGGTGAGACAGTAACAAATGTGGAGTTAGTGAGGATGGCCTTGAATGGTTTCACCAAGCCTTGACCTTCATTCATCAAAGGCATCTCTGCTCGAGAGAAGCTTCCAGACTTCAATCAATTGTGGGATGATTGCATCCAAGAGGAGACTCATCGAGAGGCTCTGGGAGGCTCGTAGGAGGATGCAAATGAGGAGAACCTTGCACTTGCCAGTCAGGAAAAAAAGGGCAAGGGGAAGGTCAAGAAGAACACAAGTGGAGATTCATCTTCACAAAATGGCATAGGGAAGGACCTAAGTAAGGTCAAGTGTTTTAACTGTCATAAGAAGAGGCATTGTGCTTCATAGTGTCTACAGAGGAAGAAGGGAGGAAAGAGGACAAAACAAAAAGTATTTGCATTGGCAAAGGCTCAGGCGGATGAGTTTGCCAGAAAGTTTGAGCAAGAATTCTTGATTGTTTCCCATCTTTTCTCAAGCACCATATCAGCTGGTGCATCCCTGCTAGATAGCGAAGCCACATGTCATATGACAGGAGCACGGAAGTTGTTCGAGAGCCTCACAGAGAAAAATTCAGGCGTGCATGTGGAACTTGGTGTGGGCACCAAGCATGCAGTAAAGCGAATTGGGACAGTGCCATCCTAGATGGAGTCAGGAGGCATGTTAAAAGTGATGAATATGCTATGGGTGCCAAAACTCAGGAGAAGTGTGCTCTCAATCTTAGCAATTGAGCAGAAGGGATTTGATGTAGCATTCCGGGATGGACAGTAATTGATCAAGCCCAGAGGACCTAGCTCAGGCACAAGAGTAGTTCTTGGAGTTAGAGAGATTAACTTGTATAGGCTAAAGGGCCAGCCTATGAGAGAAATGACAAGTAGCAGAGTGGAAGAGAACGAGGAGGTAGCTCCTAATGTTAAGTAGCTCAAAGGGAGTCAACTTTCAGGTTCAAGTAGGAAGGAGCAGCCTTCTAATTCTGTCAAGGAGTTATGGTACGAGATGGCCATGCAAGATGCTAAGGAGCGAGAGGCTTCTAGGAGCATGTACAAAGGTAGCAAGTCTTTGAAGAAGGGTCCAAACGAGATGGAAGAGAAAGATTTCAGCTCAGAGGGAGTAGTTGATCAGGTGGATTGGAGAGCAGCCATGGTAGTTGATATGGTAGCGAAGAGAGCGCCACCTCCGGGTGGTGGAAGTACCTTCCTCGCTAAGAGGAAGTATTGATGTATGTAGCACCAAATATGCACTTCCACATTGGTATGTGTCTAACACATGGGAGTCGTCCTTAATATCTCTCAGGACTTAGGAGATTCACATTGATAAAGTAATTATTAAAGTGAATGTACTTTTGTAATTAATGTTAGTTTAACTTAATTAAATGCCTAAGTATTTGGCATTAGTGAATTAAATTAAATCCTAGCCAATAAATCATAAAGTGAATATGAGATCTAATGTCAGCCTTTGATCACTTTGGAGATCTAGGGTTTCGGATTTAGGGTAAACTCAAGGTTATAAAAGGCAGCCTAAGTGAGAGGAGTAGACACACACAAAGTGAGAGTGAGATCTCATTGATTGGGTGAAGGAATTTCATCCAAGTGTGCAGGGCAAGGCTTGAGGAAAGGAGCAAATGGACAACAAAGGAATAGCAGCCAGGTGTGATAGGCTAAGCTATTTTGTTGCATTGTATTATTCCTCAGGACGGCTATCATCCCATGATGGGAGCCCAGGATTTTATATCAATAAAATTAACAAGGTGTTGGTTTTCCCTTGGGGGTTTTTCTAAGGGTATTTTACCCAAAAATTACGTGTGTAATTTGTGTATGGTTTCCTTATTTGCTTCTACTATAATGTTCGAGTAAAAACTCAAACGTGTTTTTATTCGGTTAAATCAACTTAATAATTTATTTAAGGGTTTGCTAGGAAATAACTATCAGGTGTTGGGATAGGAGAGAATTTAACAGACAAAGCATCAAAAAAGATGATTGAGCATATATCCATAGTGAACCATTGTTACAACAAAATATAGCACACACAAACGTGTAAAGTCCCAATCACCAAGGTGTTTGTTTTGTGCAACTTAGGAAGGCTACCCATTGTCACCTTAGTAGCCCTTCCTCTCTTTCAAGGGGGGCTTCCCTAAAGATAATATTTCCAAGGCTATAGAGTGGAGGCACAAGGTGATTTTTGAAGATTAAGCCTTAACAAAATGTAGGTTGCAGCATACAAAAAAGAAAATGGGAACAGGAAAAGGATATGGGCATGAAACGAAAGGAAGAAGAAGAAACGTTGGAAATGAGATGATATGGGATCAGTGCCTATCAATTATGGGCTAATAGAGTCATGAAATATTACATGAATGAAGGAAACAGTGTGTCAGAATCAACTACTTTGGATGGCTATATGGTAAAATGAGCTAGTTTTCCACATTCAACCTTTGGGATGAAAGAAATTGTTGATACATACATTATTTGGGTGTGTACTTAAGGTAAAAGGAACTAATTTGATGCAATTCAACCTTAAGTGTTTGTTGGAAATCCATGGGTGAAAACTTAATCTTGGAGAGCTAGGGGTGCTACTCATCGTAGAAATTTGAAGGTGTTGTCATATTAGTCTGAATCATAATGCCATTTCAACAACTTAGTTTATTAGATGAGGGAAATAAAGAAGAATTATAACAACAAAGAAAGCAAGAGGGAGAATCTCCTCACATTGCTTTACTCCTAAATGAAAAGATTTCATTAATAGGCCTTCGAATAAAACAACAACAAGAGGTTTTCTACACAYAATTAACAACAAAATTGAAGAGCATGTTRTTAAATTTAGAGCTTCTATTAAGTTCTCATCAATTTACTAGACAATAATAGCATAAGCAGGATCACTGAAAGATACACAATCACAAGGTACACAACATTTATCCTRGGAAAACCTCATGGGGGACAAAACCCAACAAAAAATTCCTTAATATAGATTACCAATACAATGCAAAGATACAAGACCAAACACAAGAGAATATCCAACACTGAGCAATGTGCCTCTCTCTTCCTCCTTCCGACAACCGCAACTTCCCTCAAACTTGCGCACTAGATACGTGACTTGAGTGAGTGAGTGAATGAGGTCGACTTCTCAATTAGCATCATATAATTAGCCCTAGGGGTCGACTTCTCAATTAGCATCATATAATTAGGGTTTGACCAATCCACAAAAGGGGATTTGGTCATACAAGAGTCCTGACATGATCAATCCACAAAAGGGGATTGATCTATAAGATAATAAATCAATAATAAGTAAAATATTCTTTACAGTTACAATATTTCAACACTCCCCCTTAACAAGAAGGATATTCTACAACAACATCAGGAGAGAGAGGGGGCAGCAACATCAACAACATCTGGAACACTTACTAGCATATCTATAAATCATCAAAAGTTTTTCTCATCATCAATAACATCATCATTCACAACATGGAGTTGGAGTATCATCATCATTCACAGCATGGAGCTGGAATAGAATCATCGTCATTATTCACAACATGGAGTTGGAATAGCATCATCATCATCGTTCACAGCATGGAGCTGGAACCTGAAACATCAACATCAGTTAGCATAAAAACTATAGCAACAACATCATCATCAACAACACGAGGCTGGAGCAACAACATCAACACAGCACGAGGCTGGAGCAACAATATCATCACAGCACAAGGCTGGAGCAACAACATCATCATAACACAAGGCTGGAGCAACAACATCATCATCATCATAGAGCAACAAAATGAGGGAGGTGTAACAACATTTTGTGGTACTCTGACAGTCCGTAGGGATCAACCCAGGAATCATAAGATTCCCTAGGATATAAAATCCTAACGGAGCTACCAAGTGGTACTCTGATAGACCGTCCTTACTGGACCTTCGAGATCTGCCCAGGAATCATAAGATTCCCTAGGATTATAAAAATCCTAACGGAGCTACCACTACTGACCACAACTAGCATATACATGCACAGGTACTCTGACAAACCGTCCTTACCGAACCTTCGAAATCTATCCAGGGATGATCAATCCCCTAGGATATAAAATCCTAACTGAGCTACCGTTGTTGGTTAGGATACCATAGTATCATCAACATCACTCAACCTTTCGAGGGAGGTCCTTTCGGACTATACCAAGCTTGTCTCGAAAGTGTTCAAACTTTACACGAGACAAAGGCTTGGTCAACACATCTGCAACCTACTCATTTGTGCCAACATATTGGAGGTTTATAGGTCCCCTCTGCACCATATCATGAATGTAGTGATACCGGATTTCCATGTGCTTTAACGTGTCATGGAACACAGGGTTCTCTGTCATCTTTATGCAACTTTGGTTATCACATAGAATAGCGGTTGCTTCCATCTCCAAATCAAATAGACCTGTCAACAACTTCCGAAGCCATATGGATTCACAACTAGTGGAACATGCAGCGATGTATTTTGCTTTTGTTGTGTTGAGAGCAACATTGAATTGCTTCCTACTCTGCCATGAAGTCATGGCTGGCCCCAGACTGAAACAACATCCTAAAGTGCTCTTTCTGTCAAAAACACTTCTAGCCCAATCTGAATTGATATAACCAACCAGTCTGAAGTCATGATCTCCATTATATCAGAGACAAGGTGAACACGTCTGGGCTCTACCAGATATTGACTCAAGGTGTTCATAGCAAAACATATATCTGATCTGGTATTCGTCAGATACATCAACGATCTAATGATTTGTCTGTACAACGTAGCATCAACCAATTCTGACGAAGTATCAACCAGGAGCTTCAACTTTGTTTCCATGGGTGTGTTCATGAATTTACACTCCAACATATGAAACCTCTTCAGTATTTCAACTGCATACTTCCCTTGGTTAAGGAAGATCTTCTCCGGGCTCTGCCAAACCTCAAGACCTAAGAAATAGTGCATTAGGCCCAAGTCTTTCATCTCAAATTCTGCAGCGAATTTCTTCTTACAATCAGTGATGATTTTTTCTTCTCCAGTTAAGAATAAGTCATCCACATACAGCAGCAATATACCTGGCTCATCATTCATACCCTTGAAGTAAAGGTTAGAATCAGCTTTACTCTTGGTAAAGCCCAAGCTCGTCAGGAAACTGTCAATTCTTCCATACAAAGCTCTAGGAGCTTCCTTCAATCCATACAGAGCCTTCTTCAACCTGCAGACATGAGACTTTATGTCTTCAACTTCAAACCCTTGAGGTTGTTCTATATACACTTCTTCATGACACCTTTTAAGAAGGTTGTTTTCACATCCATTCGGTGTAACTTCCACTTCATCTTTCCTGCAAGAGCTATGATGGTTCTGATAGAAGTGTATCTGGCTACAGAGCAAAGGTCTCTACATAATCAATGCCTTCCTTTTGAGAAAAGCCACGAGCTACAAACCTTGCTTTATGTTTTTCAATACTTCCATCAGCAACATGTTTTATCTTGTTTAACCATTTGGAAGATACCACATCTTTGTTCTTTGGTCTGGGAACTATTTCCCATACATCATTCTTTATAATGGATTGGTATTCTTTTGTCATGGAATCTACCCATTCTTTCTTCTGAATGGCTTCTTCTAAGCAAGTAGGCTCCTTTTCTATGAGATCACACATCCAAGCAATATCACTGGAGAATGGCTTAGGTTTCTTGACTTGTCTCATGGTTCCTTCTGGAGCACCATACTTCTCTCCATTTTGTATAAGTTCCCTTGCCCAAGTTGGCTTTCTCTTGTGAGAGATCGTCATCTGGGGAGGTTCTTGAGATTCTATCATGTCATGATCTTCTTGAATCTCATCATCAGGGGAAGCTGTGACTTCCCTCGCTAGTTCTGCAACTCTGGGAGCTATAGGCTCTTCTTCATATACTTCTTCAAGCCGACATCTCCTTGATTACTTGAGTGTTGCATCTTCATCAAATGTTACATCTATGTTGATCTCAATATGATGGTAACCTGGTATGTAAATTCCGAAGGCCTTTGAGACCTCACAGTGTCCAACAAATATTCCCTTATTTCCTGAAGGGTCCAGCCTGGTTCTCTTCTCTTTCAGAATGTGTACAAACACTGGACAGCCAAATATCTTGAGATGGCTTACTTCTGGCTTCTTTCTTGAGAACATTTCTTTGGGGGTTTTGAACCCAAGTGCACTATGGGATAATTTGTTTTGAACATACACGACTGTTCTTGCTGCTTCAACCCATAAGTGCATTGGAAGATCTTGATCATGGATCATAGTCTTCACTGCTTCCATTATAGTTTTGTTATGTTCTTTCTGCTACACCATTTTGTTGAGGATTGTAGGGAGTGGTGAGCTCCCTCTTAATCTCGGCATCTCTACAAAAGCTTACAAATTATTTTGAGGTGTATTCTACTCCATTATCTAACCTGAGTATCTTGATTTTTCTTTCAGAGAGATTCTCTATCAAGGCTTTGAATTCCTTGAATTTTCCAAATACTTCATCTTTTGATTTCAAGAAGTAAACCCAAGTCTTGTGAGAATAGTCATCAATAAATGACACATAGTATACATACCCACTAAGAGAGGTTGATAGCATCGGGCCACATACATCTGAGTGGATGAGCTCCAAGACTCCTTATGCTTTACCGTCGCTCTTTGGGTTAAGGATTCTTTATGTTCTTTCCTTGTGCACATCCCTTGCACACACCTTCATTATCAACCTTGAAATCTGGTAGACCTGTAACTCTGACTTCTTCAAATAAATGTTATCGGAACCGGACAAGAACTAGCAAAATTGGTCGGTTGGTTTCGTTTTGGGGTCGTACCGGTCCGATTCAAGGAACAAAACTGGAAATGGCTAGGTTGCGGACCACGTAAACTCAGTTTAAACAAAATCAATAAATTAAACAAAATTACCACAATAAACCTAACCCTAGGCCCCTACTAATGTTATTTAAAGAGGTCCCCAACCTCCATTTCACTCAATTCATTTGAGCAATTTCGAATTTTTGAGATGAGTTTCTTGGGCTGATTTGGAGGGCTGATTGAAGGGCTGTTTTGAAGAATTTGTTGGGTAAAATTGGAGAGCTGATTGAAGGGCTGATTTGGAGAATTTTTGAGCTGAGTTTCTTGGGCTGATTTGGTGCTGATTCAAGGGTTTATTTTCAGAATTTCTTGGGCCGGTTTGGAGCTGATTCAAGGGTTGATTTTCAGAATTTTTTGGGCTGTTATAGAGCTGTTTTTTCTGCTATTAGGAGTTATTTTGGAGTTGTTTTGGACTATTGGAGCTGAACTTCTTTTCTTAATTTGGAAGGCTTGTGAAGGTATGTCAAAGATGCCTTTTAGTTTTTATACACTAATTAGTAATCTCTTTACAATTGCTGTATTTTCCGAGTAATTAAAAATTCCTAGGTTTTTTATTTGCAGATTTGTTTTTGTTGGTATAAAAATTGCCATGGCTCCTAAACAGAAGAAGAATCTAGCATAGGATCGTTGCAATTGGTTGCGGGGAAAATGGTATGCAACTGTTTTCATAAAGAAATAGGTGGAGAAAACAACACATGAGATATATTTATATATATCACACATTTAAGATATGAAGGGTATGAGGGTGCAGGTCAATGTGGTGAGATTCTATTGTAAAATCTGGTTTCAAGGTTGTGGGTAAGAGGATGCCTCTTTAAAATTCAAAACCTTTAAACATTAAAGTTGAAAACCTTTAAACTTGAAAACTCTAAAATTCTATATGTCAACAATTCTAACATTTGAAAATTTAGATCTAGAATTAAATAATATGCAAACTTCTGTAACTTTTAAAATCACATATTTACAAACTTTATAAAAAGTAAGTGAAACTTTAAAACCTTTAGTTAAAACTTAAGTCTATTAAGATTGTAAATTATTCAAACTTGAATAATTAATTAGCTTATAATCTTTAAAATTACAGAGTTTTAAAGCCTAAACTCTCAAATAACTAAATTTAAAATTGTAAACGACAAATTATTCACTTACAAAATTAAGAGGCCAATATTAACCCACCACCATTATAGGAGCCGATGTGGACCCTACACCATAGTAAGACTTCACTACAAGTAATTTTGTCAACCCAACACATAATAGTCTATTAAAGGGTGGGTTAAGAAAACCCCCTATAATTGACAATTACAAGGTCAGTGGAAGATGACCCTTCTAAAATACTATTATGTGGAGGTCAATTTCACTCCCCATATCGTAATAGTCCTTTACAAGTGATTTTGTTGACCCAACACGTAATAGTCCATTAAAGGGTGGGTTAACAAAACCCCCTATAACTGACAATTACACGGTTAGTGAAAGACACCCCCTATCAAATATTATTACGTGAAGGTCAAATTTGCCCCCCATATTGTATGTTACAACATAATGGTGTGTTGATGAAAACACCTGTAACAATCTATTTGGGAGAGAGGGTTGACTTCACCCTCCACAATATCTATTATGAGATGGTGACAAAAACTTCCATAACAGATTTCTAGAGGAGTTTCTATTCAATAAATCTTTTTCCAATTCAGCATATCTTGGGGATTTGTCTCAACCTTGTCCAGTACATATCTCAAGCGTATATGATATGGATATGTATTCAATCCAGTATTAGTCACGTACTGGATATGAGATATGATGTATCCTAGTGATCCCCTAGACATATTCAGTAACCTAGAAATACAATCATGCACACTTGTTCTATTCAAAACGTAGAAGATAAATGAGTGAATCAAATTCCATCTATACTAATTTCTGAATCTTCTCACAGGACCCCAAAATCATGGGTCATATAGCATACTAAGTACTTTCAACTTCATTTGCAAACATTAATGCTAAACAATGTTCCAAGCAAAAACTCCTCTTGTTTTCAGAATCTCTTAAATGAAGGAGAAGAAGTGCACAGTAAATGAGGAAAGAAATCATTTGTCCACACCACACTCGGTCTTAGAAAATATTAGAGGTTATCCTTGTTATGCTTTTTTTTGTTTGAACCTTTGTGGGCCCATTATGGGTGGGCCTATATCACACTTCTATGTTTAAAAATGCCTAGTTTTCTCTTTATTCTTTTTCTTCCTTGCTAAGAATTCCATCCATCGTTAACACATTAGGGATGCACAAAGCCAATTAAATCCTCTTATTCAATGTCATCACCAAACTAGCATGGGTATGCCATAGGACCTACCCACCACCCACCAAAGAAAAGGTTAAAAACATAGTTGCATCAAGTTTCGAGGATAGGGGGACAAGAGAAAGGGTTTTTTAAACGACTGGTAGATAACCTTAATTTCCAGGATATAGGGAGAAAAGCATGAAAAATTCCAAAACATAAAAATATAAAAGTATTACAAAGTAAACATGCCAAAGCCTAAAACAAAGAAAATGTTAAATATTAACAGCAAATGAACAAAATTTAAATGCAAATAACTTGTACATGTCATGATAGATTATAGACAATGATCAAATTGATCAATTCCACATGAAACATAAACCATCAACATTCACAATTCGATATAATGATAAAAGAAAACTAGTTAGTACTGATCAATGCATTGATATTTAGAGAGAATGAACAAGCACATTCCAGAATGGAAAAAAGCCAAAAATATGTGCTCACTACTCATACTAGATAGCTTGAAGGCTAATGCAATGACACATTCTAAAGCTTTCCGGCTCAACATTTTTTGAATATAATAATATAAGCTGTCCACCTCTAATCTTCACTACTACAGATGGAACTCCAAACTAGATCGCAAATATGCTACCTAAGGATTCAAATCTCAAAAGATAAGACTTCAATGCTCTCCAAGGTTGACCACAAGCTTTTTTTTATGATTTTGTGTTTTGAACAGCAGGGAGGGGAAACAAATTTGAATGGATAAAAAACTAAATTTTAGACAGTTAGCAGGTTTGTAAGAAGTCATGTTAGTTCAGGGGTACTATTCATGCATCTACAAACTACAAATTTTCAGCTGTGTGCACTTGTGGACAGCAATTTTTTGTGTGGGGAGCAATTGGTTCTTGAACCGTGGACAATGGTCTTTCTTTTAAAAGAAGACATTTTGCTCTTGTGAGAAGTTGGTTGTTGAACTGTGGGCAATGGTCTTTCTTTGAGAAGAAGACATTTTACTATTGTGGGCAGTTGTTTTTAGCTGTGGTAATGATCTTTTCAGTGGGAGGATATTTATAACTTTAAGAAGAAACAATGGAACCCAAAATAGACCCCAAGACCCCATCATGAGAATATCTATAAGATTGTTCGTGTAAGCAAGGGAAGAGGAAAAAGGAAAATTAAGTGCAATTTGTTCAGTTCTCATTTGTTGTGGTTTTTTGGTTATGGTCTCTATATGTGATGCAACTAAAGTTGAGCCTGCATTGATAACACATAAAAGGATATATAAACTGGATGTTACAGGAAGAACCAATTCTTCTCTATAGCCTGCTACTGGTGTTTGCTGGAGATACTTCGTTTGTCACTCATGCAGAGTCTTCTTAAAAAACACAACCTTCTAGGATTACACAAAGGTCAAGCTATTCCATAATTAATCTTTGTTTTTTAACAAAAACAAAGAAAGAAATGCCATTGCAAGATAAGAATCTTTTTACACTTGGAATACTATTTAATGTAGCATGCTCCCCTTTGAAATGGAGTGCTATAAATGAATGACCTGAAGGACAAAATGGAGTGCTATAAATGAGTGGTCTGAAAGGCATAAGCCCCCACATATGAAAAACTCTGTACTACTTTGCCTGATAAGGAGAAAGAAGAGGTTGATAAAGCTTTCAAGCCATTCTTCGTGGTCAAAAGAGGGC
Source organism: Picea engelmannii (assembly GCA_009831015.1). NCBI lineage: Eukaryota > Viridiplantae > Streptophyta > Pinopsida > Pinales > Pinaceae > Picea > Picea engelmannii. The sequence goes on from ML793108.1 coordinate 72,742, forward strand.
TGCTTGATCATGGATGAATGGACAAATCGATGAAACAAGCCCCTGTTAAACATTATTGTTTCATGTCAATTAGGGCCAACTTCTTGAGGTCCTTAAGCTGTACTTTAAGGAAAATACTATATTACAGTCAGAGATTCTTTATGGCGATATAGAAGATGTTGACCCATGCAGTGATGTGTAGGTCAAAGAGAAGCAACTCTTGCTTGTAAGACCAGAAGTTTGCTTGGTCAAAATAAGTATAACCATATCTAATGGATGCCTTCTTGTGTTCATAGCATGAACAATATGGTCAACGAGAACGGGAAAATTGATTGCGTCGGAAATAGTATTGCTCAAATGTCAGAAATTTCAAATGATCATAACCAACCACCCTCAGCCCAAGCCATATACCAGTTCTCTGTTAAGGTAGCAATCCTAAAACACACAAATACACATTTACAATGTTTTAATATTCTGCTACAACAAGATGCTCGAGGTGTGTGGAGGTGTTAATGCCATGGTGATTAGTGACATCATATATGTGGGTTAACCAAAGCCAGTCAAGTTCTGAAGATGGCACAAAAATCAAGAGATTGATTTTGGATGAAAATTTGTGTTCGATGTAAAACTTCTTGTTGATGTTTTTGAGCTTCAAGAAAATATCATTCACAATACAAACAAACTCTGCTTGTTTAGAAAAAGCCTATGACGCAATTGACTAAATGCGTGAGCAAATAATAAAACTTGCAGATTAAAGGAATAGGTACCATCAACAAATGAAGAACTGATTATAGCCGCAATCCCCTCAAATCACCACTACAAGTGTCATCTTATGCATTGAATCTGACATAGTATGACCTAAAAATGACAAATAAAAGGATACTATTCAGTGATTCAAAGGTGGAATATGGCTTCATGTAGTGTGTAAAAAATGCTTTTGGACATGGAGAAGAATCAATTGCAATTCTAAAATGATTTGTTGGAATGGATAATGGTTACATGTGTTTTTGTCCAAGGATGGAAAAGGTGGAGAGCCCCTTACTGGCAAGAGGAATTGGAGCAGAGACTCCAACCATAATGTTACCTTCAAACAAAGGAAAGACATTCGAGGACCTTACATTGTGCCCAAGTAAGAGAAATAGAAGTGCTAATGCAAAACGAACAGGAAGTAACTTTGAAGGTTGGTAGATGTGTGTATGATGAATCGTTCAACAATATGAAATATTTAGTATCAGTCATGCTTGTACCCATGCCACTTTGGCTGTGACATACATAGAATACAGTAAGATCAATATATTGTTAGCTAAGTTTGACGTCTAAGAATGTATAAAATTAGAAATATATTAAATATTTATGGATGTTCCCCTAGGTTCCACCTTGAGGATGCCAAGAAAGTCATGTTGCGTATATGTTATGCTAACCATGCCCCCACATGTCATGGAATATATTCCTTATCTCAGAATCATTCCTTGTTTGGAAAACATCAAATATACTTCTTCAAAGATTGTGAAAAGCTTTATGACGCTTGACATATCTTGATTCTTAAGTGCTATGAATATTATCAAATGAAAAAGTGATAGCAATATGATAACAATAAGGAATAAAAAAACATCGACAGTTTAAGCATAAGACACGATTGAAAATAATAAGCTACAAAGAACCAATGATCTACCAATCAATTGCATTCTAATTTATAAACATTCTCAACAGTCTTTTATCTAGTTATGAGTAAAAATATACAGACTTGATTACATCGTCAAAAAACTGATATATGGTGTACCTGTAACCCCGTGTTGAGTATTGCCCTAATAGTTCAAGAAATGCAGGATATTCAAATATCTGCATGGAATCAGGATTCGCAAAACAAGTAAAGAAGAATTTCATCATGATATGACAATACAAAAGGCTTAGTAGTCTTGAAAAGCTAAAATAAATTATGGGAAAGAATTAAAGATTCAAAGTCAATAAAAATAAATAAAGCGTTTATTCAACCTAAGAGCAATAAAAAAACCAAGTTATGAATTTCAAAACCTAGCTAGTACCACAGTCTAATTCATGAAAATATTTAACTACAATAAAAGGAAGCCTACTTTTTTGGAAGCTAATTGTATCTGCTCAATTAAGGACAAACTCAACCCAACATCATCACCAGACAACACTTTTCCAATTAAACCCACAACAAAAGCACGAGCAACTGCCTGCAAAACAGAGAACCATACATATGTTAAATCTTATATTTCCCAAAAGATTAATAAGTACTATACTTGAGGTGAATGTAGGGAACTATAAGTAGATTCATTTCAATATCCCCCAAGTTCAAACCAAATTCACATTTGAACCTTACATTGAACAATCTATGTCTAAAATAGCCATGCTTACTCATACACAATGGTAGCAAGTTCAAGGAAGGGTGTATAAAAGGACTATCTACATAAGATTCACAAGATATGGATGTTGTGAACAATGATTTGATACAAGCTAAGTTACCAGGATTCGGATACGGATACACATTCAGATCTGGATCCGCCATATTTTTCAAAAGCTAGGATCCGGATACGGCCGGGAAACGGCAAGTACAAACAATATAAATATATTTTTATATTTTTTATAAAGTAAAACCTATATGAAATTTAAAAAAATTAAATTTTTAAATATATAATATATATTTACATTTGTAATATATAATATTAATATTATGGCTTGATGGGTTAGTTCAAGTTATTGAGTAATATGATTTGCAAGTGGGATCAAATCCTCGGGCTGGTTGACATATTAATACTTGATGTCTTTGTCGAGTTAGACGTACTATAGTTTACAACGAAGGTTTATCTCGATTACCATTCATCAACAACAATAAAGGTTTGGGGTTTGTTGTGCATGAATTACATGGAAAAATATATAATAGTTTTATTTAATACTTGTAAATAATAATAATAATAATAATAATCTAATTTTAAGGTCGCGACCAAGCCAACCACCAAATTGGTGTATGAGACCCCCTTGTTTGTGGGACAAGGGACCCCCCTTTGCGCAACGATTTGACTGCTAAAGTCTGAAAGTTCAATTATAAATTTATAATACATACATAATAATTAAGTTATAAATAACAATAATTCAATATATTAATTACTTTATTTAAATTAAATAATAAACTTATAATATACAAAAGTTAATTTTTAAAACATATAACTTTAAAACAAATATATTAAAGTTTATTTATTAAATAATAAACTATAATTTATAATATATCTACATAATAACATTAATTTATAAGTTTAATATAAATTAAATTATAAAGTGATAGCATATAAGACAAATAAGATATTAAAACTTAAAAATTATAACCATAAAATAAGATCGAATGTGATTTTGGGTTACTGAGGACGACGTTTTGAGATAGGTCGGAATCATGATTTTGTGTTACCGAGGACAAGGTTTAGACACAGGGAGGACGGGGCTTTGCGATGGGTTAGAACAACACTCGAAATAGGAGAACAGATAGCATCATAGTACACTAGGCGGACACACTATCAACTTCCAACAAACAATGGTCGAATGAAAGTGAGGGTCTAGAGTGCTACCAGTGACCATCAAGAAATTTTCTCCCTCTCCTAACAAGATGATATTTATTGTTTCTCTTCTCAACTTTTCGCCTTGGCTTTGCGTCCTGAAGATGGATCCTAATTGGGATCCGAAACGTGGACAAATAATCATTAATACTGTGTATTATCCGATAAATTCTTAAGATTATATACCTGCACAGGAAATTGGTCAACAAGTCCATGAAGAAGGATACGTTTCACTCTGTAAAAGATATGTTTTGGAGCGGATCCTGGCGAATATGGATCCGAACCCGGATTCGATCCGAGGATTCATGGATCCATCCCCCACGGCGAACGGATCCGGTAACATAGGAAACAAGTCTTTTTTTTTGTAATTTTTATCTCAAAATTTTCTTTATTTGGGTCTGGTTAAACCCCATATTTGCCTGTGCAACTAGAGGTTTAAGAGCTAGCTAGCTTTCGACAAGTTGGTAGTCAAAGACAACTTTCACAGAGATTAGAGACAGGTTTTCCAACGACCAAAGTCTATTTTTAGAGGCAGAGACATTTTAGAGGCATATTCATCAATTTTTGGGAAAATATTTATTTTTAGCAGTCTTCCTATTTTCTAGGAGCCCATGTTCGAAGGTTCACATGTCTGACTTGATCACATATTTCCAATCCTTGCGAGCTCACAATGCCAATGAGATTTTTTCGGGCGACATTCGAGACACTCCTATTTTTAGCAGTTATGGTTCCAAGGCTCATATGATGATTCTGAGCATATATTTGGATTCCTTGCAGAAAATCGAATCCATTTGCCTGATTTCATTGACATGTGAAATGCTTCTATTTTTAGAAGTGCCTATTTTTAGGTGTGTTATATTTGGCAGTACTCTCCTAACAGTGCCCTATGTTTTTCATCTTTCCTATATTTTAGGTCGAGCTACTATTTTAGCAATGTTATTATTAACAGGTGAGGGCATCGTGCTCTTGGTTCCAATGTGGCAAGTGGCAGCATCATTCTCAAGGAAACCCTAGGCACCTCCTTTGCTAAATTTGGCAATGAGCTAAAAAAATGGTTGCATGCTTTAGTTCTATTTTTAGTGGATTACTCATCAATTATTTTTGGGAAAGAAGGGCGCCTAGGCAATAGATTCCTTATTGCTAACTTTGGAAACCGAGAGAGGATTATTTTTGGAGAAGGCGACCTCATGGATTAGTGTACATGAAAAATAAAATTTATTATTGGATAGGGAGTTTATTTTGGAAAATTTATTTAAGAAAAAGTTCACTTGTCTTGAGTTGTCAACATCACATGGAGAAAATAGGGGGAGTGCATCAGTGAGTTATTTAGGGAGAAGTTCGACCCCTCTTTAGTGGTTATTTTTGTGTCTTTAATGTGGTATTTACAACAGTTTAATTGATTTAAAACAACCACATTACAACAGTTGCGTTTTGCATGAGCAAACTAGCTACTTTGGGGAGTTTAGAGAGTTATAAAAGGAGGGTGAGTGGCATTATTTCAACAGAGTTTATTCACTGAGCAGCCAACAACCTTATCTCTTCCATCTTCTTTCCTTTTCTTGTTGCCTACACTCTTTGCAGGGCATACTATCGCAACCTGTCTTGTATTTTGTCTCTATGATGCATGTTATCACATGATTTAACACTTGTGCAAAGCCTTTCACAAAATGCCTATCTAGCATAACAATTGGAAGTAGTTGTCATAGTCACCTAGACAAGTACTTCACATAAGGGAGGCTTCCCTTTTGACCTCAAGGGATCATAGAAAGCTAGAGGCAAGTCTATGGCCCCCTATATTGGTCAATCAATGAGATAGGCTAGGTTTAGGAAGGAAAGGAGAGTTAAAATGAGGTTTTAGGCAAGGTAATTGATAGCATATGTGTGTATGTGTGAAGTGTTCTAATCATAGTTGCCGGATTCGCCTTAGAGCCCCCCATACCCGCACCAGATTCTTCTCGAATCAGAATCTTGGATTCTTATCAGATTCTTTGATTTTTTATGTTTTTCGGATCAGATCTTTTTCCTGAAATTGGATCCGTTTCAGGCAAAAGTGGATCCATTTCCAATGATAGAACTTAAGCATATTTCATATTTAATTCAGATTTCAGCAAATTAATAGCTATAGCTACTGATTTAGGAAAAAAATATATTAAAATAACATAAATATATATAAATTAGGGTTAGGGTTTTGATTCCTCGATTCCTAATTTTTGCATGAGCACTGCACCCGCACCAGATTCTTTTGTCGATTCTGATCGCACCCATGATTCGTGTAACCTTGGTTCCAATACATTCAATGATCAATACCAAGTCAGACATGTGAACCTTCGAACATGGCCTCCTAGAAAAGCATCCATATATACCATGTTTCATTTTAAATAACATATTAACTTGCAAGAAAAAAAGAATGATACACATAAATGACATTTTATAAGGAAAACCATGTCTATATTAACATGAAAGGACATGTGGGACACAGATAGAGGAGTAATGGCTTGCATGAGGACACTTGGATACAACCATGCAATAGGAGCATTGGACTAACATCTTGTTAGAGAGTGCACCATCCTAGAGGAGAGGCATTAAACCCTAGGAGAATCATTCCTCTAGAGTTTCATCATGGGGGTTGGATAAACCTTAGTATGACACTTGTACATCCTTGTATTGTAGAGAGCAATGTTATCAAAACTAGACCAATCAACCCCAAAAATGTTAACCAGTGGACATCGAAGTGCATAGAGGGCTTAGTGCTCTTGATTAATTGCCAGTTCCATACCCTCATACATGATAAAATCCAGTGGAAAC
>ML793108.1:106160-117913 GCA_009831015.1 Picea engelmannii
ACAAAGTTGGCTGAGAAGAAGAAGATGGGTCCTCCAGGACCATGCTCAGGTCGCTCCTGCTCTCGGTACTCCATGTCTAGGACCATGTGGGCCTCGAGACATGATCTCCTAGTTATCCCTAGATATCGGGGATAACAGGACCCTGCCAATCTCTCATCTAACCCAAGCCAATCTCTAAGCTCTTACCTCCAGTAGTATCTAGATCCCCTGCTAACCAAAAGGATGGCCTATTGATATACCTGATCCTCAACCAAGCCACTCCATCCTACCACATAGCGTCCTCATCTCGATCTACTCTCAAATTCCCCCAACAATTGAAGGAACCAATCATGCAAGTCCCTGAAACTCCCATGCGCTCAAGAAGAGCATCAAAACCTACATCACATAACTTTCATGGTGCCATACCAAGTATCTCAATGCCTACTGAATTGTAAACCTCTGATCGAAATGCATTGATAGCTATGTTATCTTGTCCATGATAACTAAACTCAACCTCCCTGTCAATCCATACTATTGTCTGCGATGCCCTATGCTCTGGAAATATCCCTATGATGTCAGCCCTACTATATATCTCTAGTGCCCCAGGGTCAAGAAAAGCTAGCATAGTCTCCCAACTCAGCACTGAATTAGGGATGGCTAAGGAATCATGCCCTAACTTGTGATGCTAACATACCAAACATGCCCCTATGTGCCTCATGACATCATCCTCGAGATGCTCCCAGGAGAATCTCTCTCTGATTTGCTAACAAGTCCTAAAATGGCCAAGTTGCCCAACCATAGGTACAACATGTACGGTCCTCAATATCTCTTACGCTGCCTGCTGCGACCATACATCCTGCCAACTAACCTGATAGTCCTCATCGGAAACCTCTATCCTACTCTGCTCCCCAGCCTCATCCCGCTGAGACTCTGAACCTATATCCACCTCTGGAATATGCTTTGTCCCACGGTTGAGGATGCTCTCCATCGTGCCCAAAGCCTCATATGGTTGTCTCGAACGAAGCTCCCTTATCCTGTTGTATATAATGAAATATCCCCTATCAGGAGGTCTCTGCCTAACAACTCTCCATGTCCCACACAACTGTATGTAGGACTAGGGAGTGTCATATGCATTGGTCAATCCCAAAGGCTTGACCAAGAACTCATCCCTTGGCACCCATCGTGAATAATCACCTGTACTTGTGACAAATCTCAAACTATCGCGTACAACAATAGGTATATCCACAAACTGATGGTTAATCACACTCCCTCCATCATCACTCATATAATTGTTGCTACTGAGAATGTGATCTCCCAGATCAATGTCTTGTTGCAAGGAAAAGGAATCTCCATGCTCCATTAAATATGTCTCCTCCCTGCACTCCAATGCATCCCCCTAGATCCTGTTATCGCACAGTTCGTATTTATGGTAATAGGTCAGAAGATAAAGGGATAAACTGGCGTAACAGGAACCAATCCCACCCAATGTCACCTCAATGGGATGGTTCTTTCTATTCTGGGTGGTAAGGCCCGAGGGAGACGTCCATGGTGACCTGGAGCTTTGAGAAGGTGAAGGATGATAAGGCAAAAGTGTAAATCCCCCTCACAGGTCACCACCGAGCAGAAGATCCGACTAAACAACCAATAATAATAAGTAACCAAAGAAGAAGAAAGGAAGCACTTCTCCAGGACAGAGCAACGAGAAACTTATATGTGCAAATCTTGGTTAGTACTTCATAGGTCAAAGATCATCTGCTAATTCAACATATAAGCAATTATAACAATAAATATTGACGAAGTCAATGCTTGTCAATAAAGCAATGAAATAATATCACTCCACCAATAAATACCCAAAATGATCTAGCAATCAATATATCCAATCAATCCTTCATTCAATAAATGCTTTAAACACCATTCGATTGCTTATAAGGCAAAACGTTGTTGCACAATGATGATAATAGCAAATGATGACGGCAGCAATAGGACTAGGGTTTCAAATCAAAAAAAGTATTTTGAGAGTGTTTAGGATCAAATCACTTCAACGTTGGAGGCTTAGATTAGTGCCTTAGGTTTGAATGGAGTCAATAAGAAGGACGCAAGAGTTGAAGGAGGGTGACTAAAGACTACAGGGAAGGGTTCTGAAGTGCTGCAATAGCAGGGCTTCAGAAACGAAACCCTAGGGGAGAGAGGCTCACTACGGTGTTGCTAAAGCAAGGCCTCGTGCTCTCTCCTCCTTTAGATCAAATTGGCAAAACGGCTAGCTGAAGATAAAGCAAAGATAACCAAAACATGAGGGTTTGAAGAGGCAAGGTGTTGCTATAGCAAGGCCTTTTCAGCAAACCCTAGAATGGTACGGCCCTGGTGTAGAAGAACTAGGCCAAGGACGTCTCACTCTCTTTGGATTCTGGATAGTACGGCTAGCTCAGGGAGAAGAAGAAATGAGAGTGTAGCTATGGCTAGGCTCTCTCTTACTTCTTCAATGCCTGAAAATTTCTCTATCAGGGGACATGAGACAAGGACCAATTAAATGTGCTTGCCACCTAGGGTTTTGATTCAGCAAATTTATAAGTAATGTGCAAGAAATTTAGACTACAACCATTCAATAAGAAGTTTTGCAGACACAACACATACTATTCATGAAGAAATAACCATGCAAACCCTAGTTGTAAAACCTTCCTTCAAGAGAAAAACCATAAATGCCAAAAAAAGTCTTCCTTCAACAAGTGTGCCTCTCTTAAATCAGCCAAAAACCCCAATAGGGCGCTAAAATAAGACCTCACTAATGAGTGAGTGAAAGATGATGATCAAATGAGAGTCAAAACCCTCAATATATAGTGTATCAATGACCTAATTTTACTTTTTAGGTCAAAAAAAGGCCGACAAGGTCATAATGTCAAAATAATATTGTTTTTACATTAAATTGTCAAATTAAAACCCTAATTGACTTGCAAAGAGAGTAAAAGCCCCTTCAAGGGAGGCGCTAGCCCCTTCAAGGGAGGCGCTAGCCCCTTCTAGGGCAAATGAGACATCTAGTAGCAAAACGTTAGCCCCCCAGGGGCCTCTCCAACATGCCACACATGCCACTGCTACCCAATCTGCCTCCAAAAGTGTCCATGAAGTTGGATGACGTCATGGCGAAGATGGGGACGTCATATGCCTTCCAAGGCTAGCATTTCATTGAAAAGGGGTCATTCCCCCTAGGTCTAGTCCTATCGGAGTGCCTCTGATGGAACGTCCTCTTCCTCTTCGGTGCAAAAGCCCTATCTATATCCATCCTGTCTCTACCCCCTGATGGGGTCTCAGCATCCATCTGGTGGGCTCTTCAGCCCCATGGAGGTCCGAACTGGTCATCTCCCCATGTGTACCGATCCAAATGGTACCTGTCCGTCGGGCATGGTCCTGCACATCAAAAGCTACGCCCTCCATGGGCTCATCAGTCACCGAGATCATAGCAATGTTAATCACATCTCATCATCAATATTATTAAACATATGCATAAAAACCCTAATACATTAGCTCAAAGACATTACAAAAACCCACAATACAGGATTGGAGAAAAAGACAAGCCGTCCTATTGGGATAGTATCTACAAGAAAAGGAATGTTTCCAGGAAGATTTCATCCAAGCCATGTAAGTGAGGTGATGTGGCTAGGGGATGTCCAGACATGTGGGTGCAGTGAGGGTCAAGGATGCATAATGTTATCTGTGGGTGCCTTTGTAGAAGGTGAGTTGTACCTGTCATGGATGCATTTTTTCCAAGCCCGTTTTTGCCCTTATTCTTTTTCTTGTTTTATTCTTTTATTTGCTTTTTATTTTTATTCAAGGGCTAAACAGAGGACACTGCCTTGGCATGGTGACCAGAGATGACAGTGTTACCCACAAGTACTTTCACAGAGATGAGAAGGTTGGCTGGTGATGAGACCCCCTTTCCCTTGGCCATGCAACCAAAGGTCACTGCCCTGGCATGGTAACTAGATGGTGGCAATGTCATACTGCTAGGTACCCATGAACCTAATAGGTTGGCTCGCGATGAGACCCCCTATCCTCTGACTAGATCTTGTTTGTTATTTTCCGAGTCCCTCTTGTTTCTTGCTTAGAGGCTTTTTATTGCCTTCTCGAAGATCCCTGAGCGAAGCATCTCGAGGTTTCATTTTAGAATTTTGTCTTTTACCAGCTGATTTTACCTTCTGGGCCTTTAGCCCCTTCTTCCCACGAGATAAGGTGCGATCCTACAAATAGGTCAACCCAATGCCTGGACAAGGAGAATGGGATAAATGAGTGGGAGATAAGATGAAACAGTGGTGCTATGATGCGAGCGGACGATGGCTTTTCAGAAATTCCCCTAGTGGCAAACCAAGACCTATGGGCACATGCTTGCTAGGGCACCCTGTCAATTTCCCCAAGCATGGTCAAGTGGGCTAATGTAAGATCGAAGCAGTTGTTAGAGATAAAAGGAATCAAATGCATATATTTAAAGGTTTCAATGACCAAAAGTGACACATATCATGATACCTGGACCAATTACCTCATGGAGCAAGAACCTCTTCTGATACAAAACCAAGCCGATGGTGATGGTTGTTGCTGCTGCTGACAAGACAAAGATGATGGAAGAAGAAAAGGTTGGGCCCTCCAGAGCCGTGCTTAGGTCAATCTTGCTCTCAGTACTCCATGTCTAGGACCTGTGGGCCTCGAGACATGATCTCCTAGTTATCGCTAAAAATCGGGGATAACAGATCCCACTGTACACCTCTGCACACCCCTGTGAACAACGCTAAAAATCGGGGATAACAGATCCCACTGTACACCTCTGCATACCCCTGTGAACAATCACTCATCACTGTATACCCCTATATACTCATGCAAGCCCCAGTATCCTCCTACATCATCATGTATCCTGGGTGTACTACTGGGTCAACCTCTACATGCATGTCAACCATTCCTGAAACCCAAATGGAAGTGTCCTCATAACTGCCCCTAGCTCTAGAATCCCCATGTGTATGTGTATGACCAATTGTTTCAGAATCCCTCATGAATGGTGGTCCCAGTGATGCATGGACATCCTCCTACGTATCCTTATCACATCTCTCCATAAGCATCAGTGATCCTAGGTACTCCTCACGCTCCCCCATCATCTGGCGTCCTCTACCAAACCACTAACATCCTCTAGCGATAGTGTTGAAGTATATAACTAACCCTCTGCTGAGATAGATGTACTGGATCCCTAACTAGCCTCCTCAAGGAACTCCTCTAATCAGGACCTTGATTCTTGAAGGGCTGTCTGTGCACCTCCCAAGAATCCATGTGTGCTTACCAACTCATGAGTGAGTCGGTCCACCTCAATCTCCTTCTCCCTTAACGCCCTATGATACATCTCGCCAACCTCCAAGAGGTAATCTCTATCCATAAGTAGTTGTTTGTAGTTAGTCCTCATCATAGTCACTCTCTCCTTGAGTGTCTGGAAGTCATCAAGAGCAAGCTCCCCATCCGAGCTATCACGTGCCATCGAGGCCCTCCAACAATATCCTTTCACCAATGCGTGTGTATCGTCAATGTGTCTAATGGCTGCCATGATCATGTCCTCACTGACTCTCAGTTGTCCTGTCAAGTGTCATGACTCATGATCACTATCCTGTTGAGGTGCTACCTCATGACTCCTACTGCTAATGTCAACAGTGGAATCCTCATCAACACACTCCTCAAGAGATAAGGCATTGTACTTTCCATTGTCCTCTGTGTTATTGACTCCTCCTATATGGCACTGTACATCATCACCTACATCTACCTCCATCTCAACCGTCCTGTATCCTATATATATAGTAGTATCCTCCTGTGCACTCACCCTACTAATATCATATGCCCTCGGATCCAATACAGATGTGTCCAGACATGTAATATGGCCATCCCTACCAACAAGGAAAGCATCCTCGTCACTGTAGAATGGTCCCAGAAGTAAGTATCCCATCGACATTTCAATCTCCCCAACCTGATCTATTAATGGATTCCCCAAAAGAGGTGACTCACTCTCCCCATACTGATAGGTATACATATAGTCATCTATCTCCAAGTCATGCCTCTCCTCCTAAGCCTGCAGATCCATATGTCCCTTGTGTTCAAATACTACACAAGGTTCCTCTACCACATCGGGAATGCCACTGATATCCTCCTGTGTCATCTCTATCATAAGTGTCTGAGAAGGTAAGGACTATGTCACGCTCAACTCCATGGGAGGAACATTATCCTCCACGCATAACCTCATACCAACATCCAAAGATAGGTCATCCAATCTTTGATCCTCCTCATGCCTAGGTGTTACCCTGGCTAGATCCTCACAAGTATCACTACTATGGTGAATTGTTGAGTCCTCAACACCGTATGATCGGGAAACTAAAGCACATGTGCTATCATCTTGGCTCCCCAACTATCCATTTGGTGCGCAGGAGTCCTAGGACTGCTCTGATGACCTAGGACTGCTCTGATGAGGCATCTAAGGCTGCATCCTCACACACATCCTCCTCATCACTATCGTAGTGCACCTCAATGTAATGCACTCTCCCTTTACCCCTGCATCTGCGATCCAGCTCCCAATTCTCTTTGCAACTGTGGCAAAGTTCCCTGCTCCTAACGATTGTAGACTCAATATGAGCTCCCTTCAATCTGCTAGCATGTGGTGATGTATCTACTTCCCTGACTACTTTAGCTCTGTTTTCCTTTGTTATTCTACCCCAATAGTTGACTTCTTCCACTTTCTTGGGCCATAATGCAACCTCATCTTTGCTCCACCTAGGATTTTTTATGGATACAAACTGTTGGAATGTTACTTGAGCCCTGAATGTCTCACTAAGGGCTTGATATTCGTCATCACAATATATCATCTCCGCTACAAAATACATTTATCCTCTAGATCATCAATGTTTATCACAGGTTGCCGAAGGAATTTCGTTCTGAAACCACTGTAATATTCCTAAACAGATTTGCTTGGAACATGTTAAGTTTAGTGTTTTCTGGTTGTGGTATTTTGTCAAACAGTTTGTTGATTTAGTCTTCTTGAGTTGCGATAAGGGTTTATGATGATGATTCTTGTTGGGTTTGCAACAACAAAATGATAGCAATATAGCAATGACATATACTCAACAAGATGCAATACAAAGTAACACAAGAAACAGCCACAAATACCTCAAATCTAAGTTTTATTTAGATATATAGCTGACCTCATACAAAGTAGAGCAGATCTAGAATACATAAAGCAAAATAGTGTGTGGTTGATAATGCCTGCAAGATACACTAGAATGGTGAAGATATGAACTCCCAAGAGCCCTCCAAGCTGTATACAAAAGATCTCCAAGAGATAACTAGTTTTCTTGTTGTTATGTGTTGTCCTCTCTAGCAAGTGCACCCTTTCTAGCTATAGCAAGCTATGCAAATTCGACCTTTATGAATCTGGCCTCCAAACTCCTGTAAAACACTACCAATTTGTAAATCGAGAAGTATATAGAACATATGAAGAGATCCCTCAGTGGAAATTTCAAATCTAACCCTCCAACTCAATGTGGCTTCACTGAACAATGCGCCCCTCTTCAGAAATCCATTCCAAGGCCATAACAAAATAATGAGCAAGCGAAATCTACCAATGATGAGTGAGGAATGGCACCCTAGGACTAGCAAACACTCCAGAGAAGAGATTTTCTTCAGATCTCCCTCCTCCTCCAAACAATGCGCCCTATATGCAGAAACCCTTCTGAAATGCGCCCTGTCTCCTTTTCTGTAGAAATGGTGCTTGTAGCTGAATAAAATTGAACTAGAATGGTGAGGGAGGAATCTTTTCCCTACTTGGCCAAGCTCGGATCAAGGACATGAGAATCTTCCACTCCGTTGTTGATCTCTAGGGTTTATTCAGTCAAAACCCTCAAAACCCCCAAGTACCATGGGCTCTATTGCTAAGAAGCCAGACATCAAATTAACAATCTACATAATGAGAGAATAGAAGCCACTATCTCTCTTTCATACCCCTGTTCACCTTTTTTCTCCAAGTGACTTTTTACTTTACTTTTAATATTCCTTCATAAAATCACTTTATTAAATAATTCACCTTTTTTCCTCTAAAAAGTGATTAATTTTTCCTTATGGCTTCTCCAGCCACTAAAAGTCACTTTTAATCATCATATCTTGTACTGCTCTTCTTCATGATTCCAATGAGCTATTACACTAAGGTGTTTCTTCACATATTATGCCCAAAATGACATCCTTAGTGAATTTAATTAAATATACTCAATAATAATTCAAAATTACGAAAATTGTCGGAATGCAACGAAACCAAAAACAAGTTGGGCGAAATGGATCCTAATGATGAAATATGATAAATAAGGTAAGTCGAGCCCAATAAAGCCCCTCAATACTTCATGATCTCACTATCACCCAAAACTAGCTACTCTGACAGGCATCCCAATCTGTAACATAAGCAAGTCCAAAAATGGGGACATTACATTGTATACACCCTCCATTAAGCTTCATCTCATTTTCTAAATTTATAAGTTATTCTTGGACAAGGGTTGATAGGAGAATACGAGTTTGTATACCCTCCTAGATTTTACCCTAGTTTGATTAGCATACCCTAGGGAGTAAGAGTATTTACACCCCTAGGGGTCTTGTTGATCCAACTTGTGTTTAAAGACTCCATTCACCCTAATATTAAAGGCACTAATCTGATTTTTGCATTGGAGATATAAAATACTTGCCTTGGTAAACGTGAAAAATCATTCTTTTGAGATTGTCTAACTTGGAATAAATTATATGCTTTATGTGCTTGATTGAGCCACTAGGGCATCTCAATTTGCTTAGTATTTCTTGCTTCTATTATAACATTTCATCTACAGCCATTAGGGCTAAAGAAACCCTCTTACATTTTCGTTCATAACTCACTACTCAACCGTTGAAAGTTGCTAAAAGTTTGCCACATTAATCTAATAAGGCTATCGCACTTTTTGGGTGGATTGTTGGCAAGTTTTGACGGTTGATTTCTCTGCTGTAATAACTTGTTTGTTACAACCATAAGGGTGATAATTATTTCTGCAGAACTTGTTTACAACAGCCTTACATTGTCGCTAAAGTTTTATGCTATCTTCTTGAGCTAAACTAGTCAATTTACTAGCTTGTCTCTTGTACCTTTCACTAAGCTTTAAGCAACTTTATTTTGCAGCTCCTACTATCTTTTTGTTGCTGATATATACTTTTGTTTACTGTTGCAATTAGGGACTGCAAGCTTAACTTGCTCGTCCACCTAACATTATACGCATATACTTGCCTTGTTCTTGTGTTTTGAGCAAGTACATAATTCTTCACAAGTACTCTTATCTCTTGGCAACTTTTGGCTACCACCAAGACTCTTTCTCAAGCCCTTTCCGTGCTTAGATTTTGACCTAGAGGGGCTACACTTCCATCATTCTACTTTCCATCTCATTTCCCCCTAGGGTCACCGGGATTCCCCCCTTGAGGTGATTCTCTCATCTCTAAAGTGATGGGAATACCTGCCTAAGGTGACAGTGGGTAGGTGTTCTCTAAGTTGTCACCATTTGGTGGTTGGGTCGGGCTATGCCCAACATACAACGTGTGCGATAACAAGCATGAAGAAGGTTTCTTTGAAATGTTGTTTTGTCCAAGAGAAGTTTGTTGGAGTATTAATTTTGGCAGCCTTGTTGGCATGGCATAAATCAGCAAATTAACTGAGTGTACAGGTGGTTAAAAGCTAGTGATATGGCTGTGTATTCCTTGTCAATGGTTGGAAGGTGATCTAGACAACAAATTCAAAATTCATTTTGGGTAAAAATGATGAAACAACCACTACAGGAAGGTAATAAGTGGCAATTTTGTGTTAAACAGCATTGTGACTGTTATTGCACAATTTGTAGTTATGGTAAAAGTCGGATGAAAAGAGGTCAAACTGGCGTAACTGAGCCTATCCCACCACTGTCACCTCAATGGGAAAGCTCTTTCTATTTAGGGAGGTAAGGCCCAGGGGAGACGTCCCCGGTAACCTGGGGTTTTGAGAAGGCAAAGGCTTTAAAAGGCTAAGTGATAATTCCCCCCCTCACAAGTCACCACCAATCAGAAAGTCCTGGCTAACCAGCCAATAAATATAAGTAATAACCAAAAAGGTGTACCTGCCCGAGAAACTATGCATACGCAAGCTCACTTGCTAGTTAGTAGTTCATATAATCATGGACTTCTGATGTAAAGCAATTGATAAACAATATTAACGAAGCAATTCAATGATGTACAATGGCAATGATTATAATATGTCACTTCACAATAAATGCTAATGGCAATCAATGTAGCAATATCAATATCAAGAAACAACGCCTTAGCTAATCATTCAATTGCTTTTAAAGATATAAATGACCAATGTATAAAGATAACTCAAGAAGATAATGGCAACAGTAGGGTTAGTAGATATTAGGCTAAGCTAAGGTTAGAAGGGTTAGTAGTTGTTCAAGGTATTGGATGTTGTGTATGATCAAAGTACTCAAACAATGGAGGTCTCAGATCAGTGCCTTTTTAGGGCAAATGGAGTCAAAAAAGGGCTACAAATATTGAAGGGTCGTGATGATAGTGATAGAGCTAGAGACAAGAGGGATTGATGTTGAAGTGTTGCTAAAGCAAGGCTTCAACAAGTCAAACCCAAGGGGAGACGACTCACTAAGGTGTAGATGACCTAGGCCTTAGTGCATCTTCCTCCTTCTCTAGCTCAAAAGACAAATTTGAACGACTAGCTTGAGCAAGAAATGATATGGTTGAAGGCAAGAGGGTTAAATGTTGAGGTGTTGCTAAAGCAAGGCCTCAACAATGAAACCCTAGGGGAGAAAGGCTCACTAAAGTGTTTCTCCTCCTTCAGCTAATTGACAAGAATAAAACGGCTAGCTTGAGTAATAAATGAAATGGCCAAGGACAAGTTGGTTTAATGATGAAGGGTTGCTATAGCAAGGCTTCATCAATCAAACCCTAGGGAAAACGGCTCACTAAGGTGTAGAAACCCTAAGCCTTAGTGTGTTTTCTCCTTCCTTAGCTCAAATACAAGGTGAAAAACAGCTAGGCTAGAAGAATATGGATAGAGTATTGCTATGGAAAGGCTCTATCTTACTTCAACAAATCAAATAGCTCTTCATCTTAGTAGGGACATGAGACAAGGACCTTAGCATGTGCCTGTCACCTAGGGTTTAATTCAGCAAATTATAATAACAAATGCAGGTAAACAATACTATAACCATTCAATTAAGAAGTGTTGCAGAAATTCACTTACATAAACCAAGAAATCATGTAGCAAAACCCTAGTTGTAAACCTTCCACCAAGAGAAATGCCCAAAAATAGCCAAAACAAGCTTCCTTCAACAAGTCCGCCTTAGAATTTCAGCCAAAACCCTAGAAGAGGGCGCAAATTTCAGACCTCACCAAGTGGTGAGTGAAAGATCCTGAAAAAATGAGAGTTAAAACCCTCAATTTATACTATGCCAATGACCTTAATTAAAATTTAGGTCATCAAAAGGCCGACAAGGCCAAAATACACAATAATATTGTTTTACATTAAAATGTCATAATGAAACCCTAATCAAGCAAATAATGAGACGTCATGCCCTTTCTAGGGTGACGTTAGCCCCTTTTAGGGCAGCATAGGCCTCCTGGAGCAAGACGTTAGCCCTCCTTGGGCTTCTCCAACCTGCCACACGTGCCAATCATTTCACAACTGCCTCCCACACTCCCATATCGTTGGATGAAGTCATAGGAGG
>ML793108.1:120516-131938 GCA_009831015.1 Picea engelmannii
AAGGGCCGTGCTCAAGTCAATCTTCTCTCGTACTCCATGTCTAGGACCATGTGGGCCTCGAGACATGATCTCCTAGTTATCCCTAGATATCGGGGATAACAGGTACAGGTCTACTCAACTGCCTCTGGTGGAAATTTTTGCTCTTCCCTGGTGAAAACACTCTGTTCTATCTCTCCCCCCTGTTGGGGTCTCAGCATCCATATCGTGGGCTCTTCAGCCCCATGGAGGTCCGAACCAATCATCTCCCCATGTGTACCTATCCAATATGGTACCTGTCCGTCGAGTATGATCCTGCACATCAACAGATACGCTCTCCATGGGCTCACAAGTCATAGGGATCATAGCAATGTCAATCACATCCAATCATCAATATTATTAAACATGTGCATAAAACCCCTTCTACCCAGTCTAGTGCTCAAAGACATTATACAAATCTGGAAGGCAAGTTTGGAGAAAGTGATCGGGCATCTTATTGGGCTAGTGTCCACTAGAAAAGGGATGTTTCCGAAAAAGATCAAATCCAAGTCATGTTAATGAGTGAAGTGGATAAGGGATGTCCTGACAATGGGTGCAGTGATAGCAGGGAAATGCAAGGTTTACCGGTGGGTGCCTTTGTAGAAGGCAAGTTGCACCTGTCCTGGATGCAAATGTTTCCAAGCCCATTAATGCCTTCTATTCTTTATTCTTTATTGCTTTTTCTTTCAAGAAGCTAATCAGGGGACACAGCCCTAGCGTGGCGCCCAGTGGTGGCAATGTTACCCACAAGCACTTTCACGGAAAGGAGAAGGTTGGCTCGTGATGAGACCCCCTTTCTCTAGGCCATGCAACCAAGAGCCACTACCCTGGCGTGGTAACTAGATGTTAGTAGTGTCATACCGCTAGGTACCCATGGACCTAATAGGCTAGCTCGTGATAAGGCCCCCTATCCTCTGACTAGGTCATATTTTATTATTTTTATGGGTCCCTCTTGTTTCTTGCTAAGAAGCTTTTTAATACTTTCTCGGGGATCCCTGGGCGAAGCATCTCGAGGTTTTATTTTTAGGCTTTTATCTTTTGCCAGCTTGCTTTTACCTTCCGGGCCTTTAGCCCCTTCTTCCCACAAGGCAAGGTGCAACCCTTAAATGATTGGCCAACCCAATGCCCCGACCAATGTAAAGGGATGGATGAGCGGGAAGTAAGATGGAAAGTGGTAAGTATGACAGGAGTGGACGATGACTCTTCATGGATCCACCCAGTGGCAACTCAAAACCTATGCGCACAGGCTTACTAGGGCATCCTGTCATTCCCCCCAGACATGGTCAAGTGGATAGGTATAAGATCCAAGCACCCGTTAGAAACAAAAAGAACTAGATGCACATATTCAAAGGTTTTGAGGATTAGAGTGACACATACCATGATACCCGGACCCATTACCTCATGGAGCAAGAACCATCTCTGATACTGGACCAAGCCGAGGTGATGGATGTTGCTGCTGCTTCACAAAGTGGAGGCGCTAAAAGGAAGAAAAGATGGGCCCTCCAAGGCCATGCTCAAGTCGATCTGGCTCTCGATACTCCATGTCTAGGACCTATGGGCCTCGAGACATAATCTCCTAGTTATCCCTAAAAGTGGGGGATAACAGTGACCACAATGCATCAACAGCTGTTCAACCTCTTATCAAAGTAGGTTCAAGGTCAGCGAGTTAGGTAGAGTAAATATTACCACTGAAATAAGCAATTTTTAGTAGCTTTTGTGCCAATTCAAGCTTCACCAAAACAACAACCTAACAGAGATGCCAGCCATGCAGACTTCTGTCAGCTTTGGCATGTTTTCTTTCCTCATATAACCATCGGTTTGACCCAAAGCGACCAGCATGCAAGGTTTTTGGGCTTTTGTGTTTTATAACCTTTTTCTCCCAGCAGTTAGGTCGACTTGGTGTAAGACGGAGGCGTTTTGGGCTTTTGTGTTTTATCACCTTTTCCTCCCAACAGTAAGGTCGACTTGGTGTAAGAAAGAGGCGTTTTGTTTATATGTAAATTTCAGGGACAGTCAACAGGTTGGACAGTTTTACTAGCAGTGCAGTTTGTAGCAGACGACACCTCTCATCACTCTTCCTCTTCAGGGCATCTCACCACTCCCATCACTGCATGCAAGGATACCAAAGGCAGCCTGTCACTTGTCACCCTAAGATGCAATCCATCTCTTGGGCAACATCTGATTTGATTTGATTTTGCTTCGTTCTAGCTTCTTAAATCTGTGGCTGTTTAATGGTCAAATGGTATTGCAGTGTTCTGGTTAGTTTCATCATTCATGCATTTACTTTAATTTAACATCACTTAAAGTGCAACAATCCAATTCTTTATTCATTAATCTTCTGTTATAAGTGTCTTTGTGGATCTGACACAACCATCTTAGTATTATTTGAAACTTACCCTTGCTCTTGACTGTTCAAGGACAGCCCAAGAGGGAGTCCTTTGTATGCTGATTGTCTTGGAATTTGTGCATATTTTTAGGTTGGATAGCAGCATACATCTCCTAGAAACACCCCCCTGAGACTGAAAAAGAAACACTCCAAACGGAGTGCTCTCCAACCGTGACAAGGGTCGGTTTCCCTATAGTTATTAGGCCAATCTGCCTGTGCAGATTTGTGTGATAACACACCCTGATTTCAATAAATGTAGTCCCCATCCTTGTCCCCACATACCCCAAAACTTGCGTTGCAATTTATAGTAGGAATTGAACTATTATTCTTTATTCCAATTTGTATATCATGTCTTCGAGCAGTGCCCTCAATCATTTGTGGAGATATGTTGAGAGGTTCAATGGGCCCAAGGTTAGAGGGCACACATGTTTTTTTTCATTTTATAATTTATTCACATACGTAAACTTTTTAATTTATATCTGACGCACCCTGGCGTCCACCTACACCTTGATTTCAAAAAACGGTGTCCCCATCCCTGTCCATGTCCCCGCGTACCCTAGCAACTTATGTTGCACTTCATAATAGAAATTCACCTTCTTTAGATAATCGTTGTGTCACAAAGCATCCATTTGGCTGTCATACCAGAAAATTTCCACCTTGGTCTCCACTCTAGGAGAGGATCCCAAATCCAGCAATAGAGGAATGTTGCTCTATTTCAGATTGGAATGGCTTACAACACTTCTTAGATAAGATCAAATAACAGAATTTTATTAATTTTCGCTAAAATAGTAGTGTGGGACTACAGAGTAAAATCTACTACAATAGTAGTGTGGGATTCTCAAGGCAACATCTCAGTGCAAGAAAGTAAGCATACATCAAATGAAACAAAGTAGTGAAAAGGAGGAGGTAAACAAAGAACATAAACCATATAAAATATAAAGATACTGCAATGTACTAGAAGTACAATGACTTGCACTGATAGGATCAAGCTAGGTAAACCGTAATCCTGGGAGAAAGGCAGAAGTAACCAGCTGGAGCTCTCCTAACAGGATCAAATTAGTGCAGGTGCATAGCTATGTCCATGTGCAAGTGGTACATCTTTAGGGGAGTGGCATACGTATCAATCATTAAAGAATTACATGTTTGTAGTGTTGCAATGAAGATTGTTAAAGAAGGCAACATGTATGTTATATCAATCATTTGTTCATCCAACTTACCCACTTTTCCATTGAGATAGGCAATGCCTTGCTCAAGCTCTTTAACTCATCTATACAAAATGTTCTCAATCTCTTTCTTTGTCAGAGAGCCTGTCTTTACAATAAACAGTGTGTGAAACATCTGAAATTACACACAAAATGATACTTTGATACCAATTTGATTCATTGGGGTGTATGCTTGTGGAACTAGTACAAAGAAGACATTAATTATAATACATATATAATCATACACAATCCTCAAATTTATGGTGTGACAATGTAATTTACCATCTTAAACAAGAACATCGCATACCCAACAACACGAATAAGAGAGAAACAAATCAACTCTGAGTTTATATTAGTAAGAGAAAACGTACAACAAGAGTATATACTATGAACAACATGAAGACCAAAGCAACAACTCGATTTGACCCAACCAACCAAATGCAATTACAATCTTATAAGGAGTATAAAGAATTTAACCGAAGGAAAACAACAGTTTCTCTCTTGCCTGCACATATTCCATGTGCTACTTATATCTATAAAAATCTGGAGTGAAGGAAGAGAAAAAGTCATGGAAGATCATTTTTCATCATTGCTACTATTCCACATCCACCTATATGATAGAATGTCCAACTACACCAAATGCACCCAAATGAGTTGATGGATGAACTGCATGGGGCAGTTTTCTTCTCAAAGATTGATCTACGCTCTGGGTATCATCAAATCAGCATTCGAGAGCAAGACATAGAGAAGACGGCATTTCGATGTCACTTTGGTCATTTCAAGTTTTTGGTTATGCCATTTGGGCTAACCCATGCACCGGCTACATTTCAGTCTTGCATGAACCACATATTTAGGGATCAGTTGAGGAAATTAGTCTTGGTTTTCTTCGATGACATCTCAGTCTACAGCAAAACATGGCAAGAGCATATGAGGCCCTTGGATGAGGTATTGAGCATCATGGAGGCGCAATCACTATACGCCAAAGAGTCAAAGTGTGAGTTCGGTATGACAGAGCTACTTTACTTGGGCCACATCATTAGTGCACAAGGGGTACAAGTACACCTGGAGAAGATCAGGGCCATTCTGGATTGGCCAACACCCAGAAATGTGACAGAATTGAGGAGCTTCTTCGGGTTATGCAGTTATTCCAGGCGGTTTTTCAGGGGGTTTTCTCAATTTGGGGCACCACTGACGGATTTCACCAAGCATGGTACTTTCATCTAGATCAATGAGTCACATGAAGCCTTTGATCACATGAAGGAAGTCATGGGCACATGTCGAGTGTTAGCATTACCAGACTTCACTTTGCCATTTGTATTAGAGTGTGATGCATCCGGCGAGGGTATCGAGGCAGTTTTGATGCAGGGAGGACACCCCATTGTATTTTAAAGCATGAAGCTCAGTCAGCCCGAGAGGTTGTACTCCATCTATGACAAGGAAATGTTGGCAATCATGCATGCCTTGACCAAATTCAGACAATATTTGGTGGGCAACAAATTCGTGGTCAAAACAGAGCACAACAACTTGAAGTATTTCCTCGAGCAAAAGGACCTCAGTGAGCACCAACAGAAATGGGTGACGAAGGTACATGCGTTCGACTTCAACATAGAGTATGTCAAGGGGAAGAATAACATTGTGGTCGATACGCTATCTAGAAGACCTGCGACATGTTCTTTGATGGAGATTTTGGCAGATTGGAAATCCCACTTGTTAGTGGAATATTCCAAGAACCAGTTCGCTTGCGAGATTCTGGATGAACAAATTTAGGATGACAGCTACAGGGTCATCGACGATGTCATTTTCTACAAGGACAGAGTCTAGTTGGTACAAGATTCAGGGCTCGAGAAGAAGATCCTTGCAACAGTTCATGATTCACCACTAGCAGGCCATCAGGAGTTTTTCAAAACCTACAGGAAAATCAGAGAGAGGTTCTCATGGAAGGGCCTCAAACAGGACATTATGCGGTACATCAGTGAGTGTGTGACTTGTCAGCAGAACAAGTTGGAGCATACGCTTCCAACAGGGCTACTTCAGCCACTTCCCATTCCAGAGCAGAAATGGGAGAGCATATCGATGGACTTCATCACAGGCCTACCCAAGGTCCAGGGTAAGGACTGTATCTATGTAGTGGTCGACAGATTGACCTAGTTTGCTCACTTCTATGCCATACCGACAGAGTACAGCGCAATTCAGGTAGCCGAGTTATTCTTCATAAAGGTCTTCAGACTTCATGGGTTGCCAAGGAACATCATCAACGACAGGAACAGTCGGTTCATTGGGAGTCAAGGGAGTTGTTTATATTGGTGGGGACCAAGTTGACACCCGACAACAGCTATCACCCTCAGACAGATGGGCAGACCGAGATCGTCAACAAGTGGGTTGAAGGGTGTTTGAGGAAATATGTGGATGGACAGCAGAGAACATGGGTCAGGTGGCTACATTTAGGAGACATTGCTACAACACCACTTTCCACATGTCCATTGGTATGACACCCTTCCGAGAATTTTGAGGGTATGATGTTCCCACTTGGATAGACTTGGTTTTCGGGGAGAGCAGAGCTCCCAAGGACAAGGATTGGCTCACAGAGAGTCAGGAGATTCTCAAATTCATAAAAGAGAACCTACAAACAACACAGAATCGACAGAAGATGAGTGTGGACAGGCAAAGGATACAGCGCAGCTTTGAGGTTGGGGATTTGGTTTTCTTGAGACTCAAGCCTTACAGACAGTCATCTTTGAAGAAGAGTGGGGCCAAGAACCTCAAGCCCAAATTTTAGGGAGCTTACAGGATCATGCGTCAGGTAGCCGAGGTTTCCTATGAGCTAGAGCTTCCAAAGAGGAGCAAGATTCATAACGTGTTCCACGTATCTTACCTCAAGAAGGCGGTGGGACAATTCATCATCATATCATAGGATCTTCTCCTACTGGACGAGGAGGGACAGTTGGAGTTGGTTCTGGAGGAGGTATCGGAGTTCCAAGAGAGGAAACTAAGGAGCAGGGTCATCAGAGAATGTTTGATCAAATGGAGAGGGCTTCCAGTAGAGGATGCTACTTGGGAGAGTGAGCAGGTGTTGCAGCACCCTGGATTGGTATTGCTTGAGGACAAGCAATTTTGAGAATGGAGGACTGTAATGTCCCTTCTCAAATAGGATCTCCAGAGAGGAGGCTTAATGGTCTAAACAACACTGTTAGACTATAGCTAGGGCCAGAAAGGGGTAAACAAGGATACTAAAGGTCACTCCAGCCAAGGGTGTTATAATTTGAAAGTGACCTCTATAACAGGCAAGCTTAAATGAGAGTCAACAACAAATTAGGGTTTCAAGAAGCTATCAGAGAAGGTAAAGCGACCTAATTCATCATTATGCAGACTTTGACTTGTCATTGAGGAGAAAGGCGCATCTCAGGAGAGGTAGCTCAGTGCATTCCAGGAGGAATACACCAGTGGTTGATTTCGATGTTGAGAGACACACCCTAGTCACCGGGGAGGTCACACAAGTCTTCCATCAATCTTCAGCAGCAGTTCTACAAGATTCAGCAACAGGGGCACACTTGTTCAGGGAGAGGGAAAAACTTCTGAGGAGGTTTAGTGGATCAACTTGTCCCATTCAAGGAGAGTTCAGAGATTCCCCTTCGACCCAGTTGAGAGGAAGGCCAACATCTTTTTCCTGGTTTCACGTCAAATTTCGACAGAGGAATCATCTGGGGCACATTTTCTAGACATTGGGAGTGCAGCACTTAGGGGGGGCACATTCGAGGTTCCCGAGTGATCATCAGATCAGATCCAGGGAAAAACTTTCGACCCATTTCATAGTAGGCCAGGACGATCAGTTTGAGACACATCAGCCGATTCTGATGGGGGAATCACTACGGCGCAGTTTTTCAGTAGCAGTGGGGCGCATTCCCCCAGGGGGATTATAACACACCCGACCCCTAGGTGCCTTTCCAAGGGGTGGGACATCATAAATTCATTTTCCTTAACTATCTCCAACCCTCCATTCGGGGTCTCTATCACATTCTGCTCATCCAGAGCTTTCCAGCCACAGTCTCCATGCTCAAAACGGAGCTCAGAGCTGGCAATTATACCTCTCACAAGTTCCTCAAGTGTTCACTGGTCGAGGCCACAGGGCTTCCACGTGGGTACGACTCAATATACTTCTCCCTGAGTTCTCTGATATCCTGGGACTTCCAACATTCCTAATTCTATGGCAGAAATCCATCCGTCAACAAATCCAACGACTGGATTGGATCCTTGACTAACTCACAGGCTAACAGGGAAATCGATGTTCAGCCTTCGGATTGAATCCAAGCCTAGCCCCTTCCCTCCATCTACAATCGCATGCAACTACAGGTTATGACCAGACCCCCAAACAACAGGCGCCAAGACCACCACCGCGTGAATCCTCTGAAGTGGCAAATCTATGAAGTTCACAATCCGACGCCACGTGTCCTCAGAGCATTTGACGGCTCTGATTCACTTCAGAACTCCGGGCTTCGACAGTTCTTCGAGTCTTCGCACAAGCAAACCTTCGGAGTGAGATCCTTCTGGAGTGTCAGATCTTTTAACACGCATCCTTCTCTATTCAACGGTCATGATGAACTCCGGCGCTCTGGCCTTCGGGAGTTCTTGACCCACGCAACACCCCTTTTCAACTCTTCTGGAGTACTACTGCTCCGGAGTGCAGGATCTATCCCTCCATCTACAATCGCATACAACCACAGGTTATGACCAGACGCCCAGACAACAGGCGCCAAGACCACCACTGCACGAATCCTTCAGAGTGGCAAATCTCTGAAGTTCACAATCCGACGCCACGTGTCTTCAGAGCATTTGATAGCTCTGATTCACTTCGGAACTCCGGGCTTCGACAGTTCTTCAAGTCTTCGCACACGCAAACCTCCGGAGTGGGATCCTTCTGGAGTGTCGGATATTTTGACACGCGTCCTCCTATATTCAATGGTCATGATGAACTCCGACGCTCCAGCCTTCGGAAGTTCTCGACCCACGCAACGCCCCTTTTCAACTCTTCCGGAGTAATACTGCTCTGGATTGCGGGATCTGGCGACACCTGTCCTTACCAACGGACGACTCAGATCTATTCCGGCTCCCGGTTCTTCAGGAGTCTTTCCACCCCTCTGCTCTCGCTCCCCTGCAATGCGGGATCTCTCGCCACGTGTCTCTGACTGACGGACGACTGAGATCTACTCCGCTACTTCGAGCTTCGAGATTTTTCGAAGCACCT
Source organism: Picea engelmannii (assembly GCA_009831015.1). Classification (NCBI taxonomy): domain Eukaryota; kingdom Viridiplantae; phylum Streptophyta; class Pinopsida; order Pinales; family Pinaceae; genus Picea; species Picea engelmannii. Next base: position 129,359 of record ML793108.1, read on the forward strand.
CACTTCATTTCCTCCGGAGTGGCTCTTCTCCGGAGTTAACAATCCACTGCTATGTGTCTTCATACGCCAACGACTTGGATCTATTCCAGCACTTCGGCACTTCGGTGATTTCACCCACTCCCGCCTATAACCTCTCAGAGTGTCCAGTCTCTGGACTAAAGGATCTGTCGCCATGCATCCTTTATGATGGAGGGGTCGAGATCTATTCCATTAATCCGAGCATCGAGGATTTTCGAAGCACCAAGCTTCAAATCCTCCGGAGTGGCTCTACTCCAGAGTGGATCTACTCTGGAGTTAACGATATAGTGACACACGTCCCGGTTGATGGACAGTTTAGATCTTCTCCAGCTCCCTACGACTTCGGGAGTCTTCAACCTTTTACACATGCTTCCTTCCGGTGTGTTAAACCTCCAGAGTACAGGATCTAGTGCCACGTGTCCTTTATGATGGAGGGTCGAGAAGGGTCCCAAAGGATCCTTAGATCCACGGTCCACATTACATCGCGACTCCGGTCTTCGGGAAGTCTTGACATTACAACACCCTTGTTCTCCTGAAACGGTCAACGTCGGACTGACCACATCGTAGACTCGACGGTCGGGATAGCTCCCGAAAATCCTCAGATCTACGGCCCAGATTAACTTTGGGACTTCGAAACTGTTATCGCACAGTTTGTAGAAAGGATAAAAGCTTGAGGTCTGAAGGCCAAACTGGCGTAACAGGAACCAATCCCACCCAATGTCTGGGAGGTGAGGCCCAGGGGAGACGTCCCCGGTGACCTGGGTTTCGAGAAGGCAAAAGGATTATAAGACAAGGATGAATTCCACCCCCTCACAAGTCACCACCGAGCAGATAGTCTTGGCTAAATAGCCAATAATGAAGTAAAACCCCAAAAGAAGTACACATGCCTGGAACAAAGCAACAGCAAATTGATATATGCAAGCTAGTTCAATGGGTTAGTACTTCATATAAATAGATGACTATTTGATAAATATATAGGCAATTTAGCAATAAATATTGAAGAAGTCAATGCTTATAAATAGCAATAAAAACTATGTCACTTCACCAATAAATACTGGAAAGATATGGCATTCAATGCAATAAATCAACACTTCATTCAATTAATGCCTTTATTCACCATTCAATTGCTTATAAAACAAAACGTTTGTTGCACCAAGGTGTTAATAGCAGGACAAAACGACAACATATAGGGTTAGAATGTTAGATCTAGGCTAGGGTTAGTTAGGTTAGGGTTTGATTCAAATTGTTGAGAGTAGTTTTGATGAGGTTCACCTCAACGCATGAGGTCTTAGGATCAGTGCCTTAGGGCTAAATGGAGTCAATAGTGAAGGACGCAAGGGCTGAAGGAGGCAAGAATCAAAATGGCTAAGGACTAGAGGGAGACGTTAGGAGGTGTTGCTAAGGCAAGGCCTCGAAATCAAAACCCTAGGGGAGAGAGGCTCACTCCGGTGTTGCTATGGCAAGGCCTCGTGCTCTCTCCTCCTTCCTTAACTTCAATGGAAAAACGGCTAGCTGAAAGATAAAGCATAAAACCAAAACTAGAGGGTTTTGTGGAGCAAGGTATTGCTACAGCCAGATCTTTTCAGCAAACCCTAGAGAAAAACGACCCTAAGTGTAGTAGACCTAGGCTTAAAAAGTCTCTCCCTTCTTGGCCTCTAGGTAGTACGGCTAGCTTTAAATGAAGAGAAAAAGAGGGTGTAGTTACGGCTAGGCTCTCTCTTCTCTATCAATGGCTAAAAATTTCTCTATCAAGGGACATGAGACAAGGACCTACTTGTGTGCTTGTCACCTAGGGTTTTCTTCAGCAAAATCATAAACACATGCAAGAAATTAAACTACAACCATTCATTCAAGAAGTTTTGCAGTAAAATACTTACAATTCACCAAGAAATATTAATACAAACCCTAGTTGTAACACCTTCCTTCAAGAGAAATGCCAAAACATGCCAAAATAATCCTCCTTCAACGAGTGTGCATCACTAGATCAGCCAATAACCCAAAGGAGGGCGCAAATTTCAGACCTCACTAATGAGTCAGTAAGTTGTGATGAAAAACTGACGGTAAAATCCCTCATTTATACAACACCATGACCTAATTTTACACTTTAGCTCATGTAAACGGCCGACAAGGCCAAAATACCAAAATCATACTGTTTTACATTAAATTGTCCAACTAAAACCCTAATCAAGCTGAAAAGGAAATAAAAGCCCCTCCAAGGGAGACGTTAGCCCCTTTTAGGGCAAATGGGGCATCCTGGAACAAAACGTTAGCCCTCCTTGGGCTTCTCCAACCTGCCACACGTGTCAATGTTGCCTAGTCTGCCTCCCAAGACGTCCAAGATGCTGGATGACGTCATGGTCAAGATGGTGACGTCCTAGACCTTCCAAGGCCAACGTTCCACTGAAAAAGGGCCATCCCCCTTAGGTCAAGCTCTGTTGGGGTGCCTCTGGTGGAACATCCTCTTCTTCTCCGACGCAAAGCCCCTGATCAACCTCTATCTTGTCTCTGCCCCCTGATGGGGTCTCAGCCCTAGTGGAAAAACTCGGCAACGGCAAAAACTCG
>ML793108.1:132686-146632 GCA_009831015.1 Picea engelmannii
CTTTTCAACCCCATGCAGGTCCGAACTGATCATCTCCCCATGTGTACCGGTCCAAATGGTCATGTCCGTCGAGCATGGTCCTGCACATCAAAGGCTACGCCTTCCATGGGCTCATTAATCACAGGGGTCATAGCAATGTCAATCACATATCATCATCAATATTATTAAACATATGCATAAAATCCCTAATACATCAGTTAACAGCTCAAAGACGTTACACAAGCCTGTAATACAAGTCTGGAGAAAAAGACAAGGTGTCCTATTGGGCTAAAGTCCACTAGAAAAGGAAAGCTCCCGGAAGAGACCTCATCCAAGCCATGTAAATGGATGATGTGGTCAGGGGATGTCCAAGCATGTGGGTGCAGTGAGGGCCAAGGATGCAAAAAATGTTATCTGTGGGTGCCTTTGTAGAAGGCGAGTTGTACCTGTCCTGGATGCATTTTTTCCAAGCCCATTCTTGCCTTATATTTTTCATTCTTTTTATCCTTTTATTCTTTATTGATTTTTTTTTTGTTTAAGAGCTAATCAAGGGACACTGCCCTGGTGTGGTGACCAGTCATGACAGCGTTACCCCCTTTCCCTTGGCCATGCAACCAAGAGTCACTGCCCTGGCATGGTAACCAGCTGGTGGCAATGTCATACTGCTAGGTACCCATGGACCTAATAGGTTGGCTCGTGATGAGACCCCCTATCCTCTGGTTAGGTCTTGTTTTATTACCTTTTTCCAGGTCGCTCTTGTTTCTTGCTAAGAAGCCTTTTATTGCTTTCTCGGGGATCCCTGGGCAAAGCATCTCGAGGTTTTATTTTTAGGCTTTTATCTTTTACCAGCTTTCTTTTACCTTCTGGGCCTTTAGCCCCTTCTTCCCATGAGATAAGGTGCAGTCCTGAAAATAGGTCAACCCCATGCCCGGATAAGTGGAATGGGATAAGTGAGCGGGAAACAAGATGTAAAAGTGGTGTTGTGATGGGAGCGGACGATGGCTTTTCAGAAACCCCCCCAAGTGGCCAACCAAAACATACAGACCTGTAGGGCACCCTGTCAATCCCCCCAAACATGGTCAAGTGGGCAAGTGTAAGATCCAAGCAGTTGTTAGAGATAAAAGGAATCAGATGCATACATTCAATGGTTTTGATGATCAAAGTGACACATACCATGATACCTGGACTAATTACCTCATGGAGCAAGAACCTTCTCCGACACAAGGCCAAGCCAATGGTGATGGATGCTACTGTTGCTAACAAGAGAAAGATGCTGGAAGAAAGAAAAGGTGGGCCTTCTAGGGCCATGCTAAAGTCAATCCTGCTCTCGGTACTCCATGTCTAGGACCTGTGGGCCTCGAGACATGATCTCCTAGTTATCCCTAAAAGTGGGGGATAACTAGAACTTCAGGGGATTCACCTCCTATACGACGAATATACCCAATTCGCCAGACCCGCGAAGTTCGAAGGGCTCGAAGGATTAACGTCTGCATCCCTTCTCCAAATCCGATGATCGCGAAGAGCTTCGGCTCCTCCCGAACTAATGTCATCCATTCGTCTTCCAAACGAAAGGATCTTCCCTTTTGAGACTTGAATCTCATTATTTTTCCTGAGCTTCATCAGCTCTAAAGTACTTAGGCACTTTGCGTTATTTCTCTTGTTCTTAACACTTAGAGGGATCTGTCGCACACCCCTTGCGCTCATTCATCACTCTAGAACTTAAAGGTTCTCGGTCTCTGCCCTCCTCGCAGAGAGCCTATGCATACGTGCATTATCTCACCTGAGCTTTAACAGACTCCTTCCTTCAATGAACTCAAAACGACTAGGAGTGTCGACATGCACACGTTAAAATGTGCCCAAGCTCAACGAACTCAAAGTTCATTGCTCTAGCTTAAGCCACCACAGGGCTCAAGCATTTGCGAGTACAAGTCATGTCCGAACCATATAATTTCTTACTTGCCTAAATATACAATCAAGCAGAAATAAAAGGGATATAGTATAACCATTAAGCAGACATGCACATCCCTAAAACATTCATAGGATATCCATCTTTACTCTACAGTTACAATCGAATTACACATGGTATGAGAATACTTATCTATTACAGGTTGCAGCCAACTAACTGACTATGGGTGTTCGCCTCTACACCCAACCATAGGCTCAAAGACATTCATTCTTAGCACTCTGGCCACCCCCGTGCCAAGCCATGATATCACCAGGGAACTCTCGCAGTTTCTCGGGGATTCTTTCTCTGTTTCAACTTCTACTCGGGTTTTGTTCTTTGCAAACTCTCAGAGATCTCTTTCTCTGTCATGGCCTTGGCGAGGTTTATCAGATGCTCACTCAGCATCAAGCTCGTGGCCTTCTGTTCATCATCCGCTGGAGAGCTCTGCGCGTTATCCTCTCTGTCTATCCTCATTTTTCCTTGTCTCCATTTTCTATATATCTTTTCCCAGGATGGTTCTCAACCTATCATATTCCTTCTGTCAGAAGGGAACTAGGGTAAGCTTGGTCTGCCAAACCCTGCGGTACTTCAGGCTGACATTCTTCAGTCAGACCATGCTTCCATTCATGGGGTTGGTTGAGTATTCAACCACCAGTCCTTCCTTCATTAACTGATTCCTCCCCCTTGGGATCCGAATGAGGCTTATTTTCTCAGCAAAGGGAATTTGGGTCATTTTAACTAATGAACCCTCTCTACAATTTCCTCACTCTTTCCTCTAGTGATATCATGGCCAGTACTTCGAGGCTTCACCCCCACAGTTAGTCATTGGCGGTTTAAACCATAATACACTTACATTGTTCCCATGCCATAGCATGGTAATTATAATTAACGATTAATTACAAGTTGGGGGAAACAGGGGTGTTATAGGGATCCATCCGGGGTCCAAACACACCAACAGAGGGGCCGGTCAGTCACCAACACTGAGAGGGACAGTAGGGCGCACTGTTTGGAATAGTTTCCAAGCTGATCTGAGAGATCTAGCCACCAGGGCAAACTTTTTGGACTTGCAGCAGTTACCGTGTGAGTTGTCATAGCTCCAGATCACCCATTGATCCTGCAGTGTTCATCTATTATCGGGTATTATCATTTAGTTTGCTTATTGTATTCCGGCTAAGATCCTTTTGTCATTGATCTAGCCAAGTGATTGATTTTATTCAGCCACATTCGGCAGTTGTACTCCGCAGAGATATCATAATATAAGCTTTGGAGTCTTTTGTTGTAATTGTATTTGTATGCTCATTTATATGTTGTAAACCATTAATCATACACACATATTAGCATAGAATCCTAGACTCGCCGAATCTGGGACACTACAAATACCCCCACACTTGCAACTGCTTAGCCAAAGGAAACTGAATTGAATGGTCTCAATGGTTTCCCTATAATGTTATATCTAGGCATGTTCGAGAAAGACAGTTTAAGACAAAAAGAAAGCAAGAAAGTATGTTTAATTTCTAAAGATATTTCTTACACAACTCGACATATATCACTATGGGCCAACTCAAGTGGATGCTTTTCTCTCTAAGCTCCATCATTTTCAAAATTATATCTATGTTGCTTCCCGATAATACAAACCTCGCAAATTGACTCTTCCCCAAAGATGTCCAGAATACCTTCAACCATTTTCATCTTCACCATGGGGTTCGGGTAACGGTGATTTAGCACACCAAGACTCTCGTGATATTGTTACCCCTCATTCACAATACTTGCACTTTCGTTGTGGCATTTACCTGATGAGGTGTCAAGCTTTTGTACATGTCATTGTCTTCATTGTTCACATCATTGAGAAACTACCTTGTAATTGTTCCTCATGTACCTTAATGAAAATTTGTGGGCTTTGAATTCGACAATCAATTTCTTGTTTACTTTCATGATTTGACTAATTGAGATAAGATTTCTTCTCAATATTGCAAGATGGAGCACATTATCAACAACTTTGCATTAGTTGCAACTTGCCATCCATCTTAATCATGATTTTCCTTGACTCTTTTGCTTGTGCTCCCTATAGTTACAAATTATAACTTTCTCATCACCTCATCTTTGGTTTCGATACATTCATTCTTTTTTTGAAGTTACCTATCTTGAGAACCTAGTTTCAAATATTCAAGTCTGATTTTCTTCATCCATCCTTCATCATGTTTGACTTCAATATTTTGATACTTCTCCTTTACTTGATCTTAGGACGAACTATTATATACTTAAACACATCTTTATTAGACATTAGACTCTATGTACATGCACTATTTTGCATGTAAGCCCACAATTTTGTAATAATGTCACAATCTCAAGGCCTTATAGTATCATATATCAATATTTATAAAAGTCCACTTTTAAGTATTATGCTAAGGAACATAAACATGGTAATGGATCTAGATCCAGATGCAGATATGGATCTGTGAGATTTTTTCAAAAGTCCGGATCTAGATACAAGGAAATAAATATATATTTCGTAAAAAAAATTAATAAACCAAAAGCACATAAAATTCATATCTTTGAATATATTCTCCAAATCTCTCTCACAAACTCAGACATGCAAACACCAGAGTGCTTTGGAAAACTCAGATTTGTGAGGGGAAGAGTCTATTTAATCGACAAAATATAGGGTTTTAGGGGCCCAAACTTGTCCATTTTAATTTTTCTTTTTGTGTTTGTATAAAAAATGGTTTTTTGGCTAAGTGGTCAGCCTGACATTTTCGACAAGCTAGAAATAGATCTTGAGCAAAACCTCTGGTGATTCCGAGCTGGCAATGTATCCCAAGCAGATCTGGATCTGATTTGTAGAAATGCAAATATTAGATTCTCCATAGGTGGATCCAGTAACACAGGTTTTATGTAATATAAGTATTATCACTTTTATTAGTAAAGCTAAGATATAAGTTAGGGTTTCTACCTTTTTCATTATAAATAGGGGTTTCCCCAATTTCATTTGCACATCTTTCATTTTAAAAATACAATCAACAAAGCTTCTTGCGGAAGTCTCCCTCCATCAATGCAGATTTGTAGGTGCAATTCACCACTAGGTGTGTATCTGGCTTCAATGCTTTTGATTTTTTCTTATTATTTTTGACATTTGCTTCTATCATATTTTCTGTTGTAGTTTTCAGTTACTTTGGTAGTTGCAGTAGTTTCTTATCAACACACAAGAACAGTGATCATCACCCCCACAAAACATCGTGTCTTCCAAGATAAGTCACAGGGGTTGACATACTTTATCCTTCAAGTTCGAAATTTGGCAAATTAAAAGGAAATTTTTTTCCTACAATGAGGTTCACCATACTTTTCCCTGATGCCTGTGACTTTTCTTTGCTACTCACTCCGATGCCACCACCCCATTAGTTCCATCATGCATGAGTTGAGTCCGCCTCTTATGAATTGTTGATGGCAGCTGCACTAGCCTCCTGTTGAGTCGCCACTCTGGGCTGTGAGTCCCTACTAGACAGGTGAGTCGCAAGTATTCAAACCAGAGACAGGAGCCCTGACTTGAATGTAGTCTTGTGGCAGTTAGCCGTTGAGAAGGAATCACATGTCGAGTTATTAATGGCACTTGTTATTTTTGGTTTGTTCGTTGGAAGCATGCAGTGCACAACCTTTAGCGATAATGGGAATGGCCTAGTATATATGCTTAATGATTATGATATAACAACAACATAATGCTTAATGAGTTCAAGGACATGCTATTCTTAGTTTAAAGAATATTTTTTATATATATTTTGAAAATTTTCAAATATGTATATGGATGAACTTAATGGCAAATCTTATCCGAATCTCATCAGGAAATTCGAGCAAAAACCGAATTTCATCCTTGCCAAATTCAATCTCAAATCCGAACCATGTGACTTTGCTTCGAAGGCAGCGAATGTAAAACAGAAATACATCAATAGCTTTAAAATAAGCATCTGCACTATGACAATATACATCTCCACTAAGCAGTCCTGTAATATATATTCCATTCATACACTGTAGAAAGAAAGCTTACATTAATTTAATGAGCACACACATGCACCATTGGCTAGAAAATCACCACACAAAAAATACATACCTGGTAAACAGCTGCAACCGTGACGAGGTCCATCACTGCAGAGAAGAGCTCCACATTTGATGAAGCACTTTCCTCAGATAACAGATGAGAGAGGACAGAACTCAAATACTTTCTCTGAACATCAAAACTTGAATCAATATAAAATCTTGGAGAGTAGAATGAGGAAATGTTAATTCAGTGCAAACTTAAACACTGCCTCTTGGCAAGTGTAATTGTTATAAAAAATCAATCCTACAGAATCTTGCCTACCTGTTTAGCACTCAGCAGATAGCTTTCAATACTGATTGAATGAGGGCGTGTCTTCTGTGCAATAACACATAAACTGGACAGCACTCTTGCAGCAGCCAGCTGTATTGACTGCAAAAGTGACAAAAAGGTATAAGTAAGCAGCTAACTGATATACTTTGTACTCAACCAGATTACAAATTTACATACGCTTATATTTGAAGGAATGTCTCAGAAAAGTGTAATTAATTTCAAATTGTGAAAGCCAAACCCCAGTAGATAGTAACCCAAATAAATATAAAATCCCCAGTAATCCATAGAGACTGAAATTTATTTCTCCATTTCCACTCAGTCCCTTCGTAATAAACCAGTTAATTTGGCCTCTGCAAGAAAGCGTGCCTATAATAGGTACTATATGATAGTAAATCCAAAGGCAGGAAATACATATAGATGTTAGAGAAATCTATGGTTCGAAATGGTAGACATTAAAGAATAAGGTGGGAACTGTTCCTCAAAGAAAAAGCATTCAATAATGTCTGTGTTACCCAAAAGAGGGGCAAAGCTTCCTAATCAAAGTGGTTTACATCATCAATAAACAAAAAGGACACATGTTTTCATATGCAACCAAAACCATTCAATGAGCCTAAGGCTAGTTAAAATCATAAAAGTAGGTATATTTAAATGGATTTCCTATCATCTTATCATGAGGCAAAAACCAGACGTCTTGAAGCCTTGGAAATCTCTCAATCTTGCACACCAGGAACGTTTCAAGTTGCCAAGTATAAACATATATAGAATGACAAAGGATTCAAAAGTAATTTGAGTTTTTAACATCAATCAATCAAGTATAATAAAAAATCTCATTCTATTTCATTGAAACCTCATGAACACAACCAGCACAATGTTTCCAACTTAATTGGTTATAGGTTGTTTTGGGAAAACATCAGAATGCTGTCACCATGTGATGGGACTACATTCTCATTATGTAGAAATGTCTTAAAGATATTGACAAAAATAGCATCAGATTACCAATATTACATTGAATGTTCTTTTTAAATTCATGCTTCATATGAATCCCATCAAACACTGTCAACATATAATCCAGGGCTCTATGCCCACCGGACCACAGAATAACAGACAATTCCACAGAATGTTGCAAAGATGTACTTATTTTAGCTCTGAAAATAGCAAAAATTTAACAACAATAGATCGGACATTGACTGCTATAAACTTTAAACTATTTTACTTTTCAAAATTTCCACCCTACAACATAACTATGCTTTCAGATAAAACCAGAATACAGTTTTAAAATAGCAAAGAGGTTAAAAATACATGCCTGCTCCATTTGGCATTACCCTACGCTTGTTCCCTTCCATGTAACAGTAAACTTAATATATATATGACAAAAAGAATATCGACAGTGTCACTGGCCTAAAGTTGAAAGAGATTGTAAAGTCATCGATGTATCACATTAAATACTGGTCACAATAACCATATCATTCAGAAATTTAAGGGAAAACTATCATCTGTTTCTTTGAAGCCCTACCATAAATATATATATAACCATTTCAAACATAAACCGAGTTGATTTGATCTGTTTTTTGAAGGATGCTGTGTCACATACCAACAGAATATCTTTGTGCTTTATTGGAATAATTACAGATTTTGTGGGACCCAAAACAAAACTAAGATTCTGGTAGGTGTCATTCCTTACATTTAACAATGCCTCCTCAGCCCTACCATAAGTCTGTAATGTCCCATTTTTTCCTAGACAGTCAGAATACCGTGGTGGTTTACCCAGTTTCCCGTAAACCATTAAACGGAGGAGTTAGGGAAATGATATTGGTAAAGTCACTTTCGAATTATAAAGTGAAAACTTAGAAAAAGTGAGTTTATTAATATTAAACCCCTCTTTGAGGGTATTTCTCTCCAATTATTAATTAAATGAAAATATTAATGGAGAAAAAGAAAAGTGGAAGAGTAAAAGGACGGATGAGAGTTGGAAAAGGGATTATTGACTATTCATTTCAAAATTGAGTTGGGAGAAGAGCTCGGTGAGAAAATGAGGGTTTCAGCTGGAAACCCACCTTGGTGCTCGGATTCGGCAGTGAAACTATCTGCCCTAGCCGGGAGATTGGAGAGGCCATTCCGGTTTCTCATTTGCAAGTATTGGCATTGTGATCTCGAAACGATCTATTGGAAACCACTTTCATTTTCAGATCTGAGAAGAGAGAAGGCATTCTTCTTTGGCAAGTGGGAAGGATTGGGTGTTTTCTCTTTGCTGGGCGCATCTCTTTTCTTTTCTGCTGCGTGTTATCTCCCGTGGTTGAATCATGCATCCTCAAAGGTGTGCTACCTAAGGCTGGGCGTGATCTGGAGCTGGCTTTCACCGCTGATTATTATTTAAAGAGCTGTGCTTCCCTCTTGGCTGGTCGTGTTTCTCTTTTCAGAGGCTGCGTGTCATTCTTGGGCTGCGTGGAAGAAGAAAGGGGAGCTTGCTGCTGGTCGACCCCTATTGGAAGGCTTGATCTTGCATGGATAAGCATTGTATTGCAGTGTGATGAGTGCTGGATCGTTTCTGTCAGCTGGAGGAGCAAGGAAACCACAGGGCCGTCCCCTCCTTGTCAACTTATGTGACCAGCTCGGATATCCCTCATCGCTGTGGGTAATTGGAGGTCTCAAGCTCCACTTAACAGCCATTCTCTCCAATTTTGAGAGGTACTTTACTCCATTCCGATTGTAATAATCTCAGCCTATACTATTTAAATAAAATCAGCTGGAAATTGATTATTCTGCTCATTTAATGGTGGCTGTCTCCTATTATTATTTTATGGGTTTATTTGATGTCGAAACAACATGCCATGCATTTCATTGGGGAGGTATAAGGGATTAGAAAACCAATAAAACAGCCCGCAAAACCAAATATTTTTAAAATGCTATTTTTTGAAATTAGATACATTTTTTAAAGTATTTATTTTTTATATATATCTCAAGAAAATTTTCAAGTTTTTGTTACATATATATATATATATATATATATATATATATATATATTCAAAATTTTGAAATTTATATATTGTCAAACCTGATGCTGAATATTATCTGAATTGCATCTGATAATTCGAATTTTATCTGAATTTCATGGTCACAGAACCCAAACCATGTGGCATAGGTTCTACCTCAAAAATTTCAAATTGGATACCCGGGTTTGCCAATTCCCCCGTCACATGCTTTTGAATAAAATATTCTGATCAAGGATTTCCTGAAAACACTTTTCCCACAACCATAAGCCCCTCTAAGTTATTGTGCTACTAAACAACAGTAATATTGATCAGGGTGTTTCTTAGTTGACATGCCATTTCAAACTGCCAGCCCATATTAACAGAAATGATATGGTCACATGGAGTTTTGGGGGGGAATGACCAAGGAAACGATACAGACCAGAAAGCAGCATCAAAAACAGATATCATTATATTTTGTGTGTTCCAAAATGTGTTAACATTTATCAGACAAGGTTGTATAGGGTGGGATATTTGTTTTTCTCCAAAGAAATGTGTTTCAGTCAAGAAACAGTAATTTTCAGTATTTCTCTCCCTAAGGCAACTTTTCAAATAATAGCCCAAAAAACTAACATAAAAACAGAAAAGTACTCTAGTGATCTTGTTCTTCAGTTACAAAATCTGAGATATAAGAATACTATAAAGAGAGAGCTATTCAGGTTTTGGGTGTGCACTAAGAGGCATTCTATTCTTGTTAGAGTAGCTGTTGATATTGTCTTTACCAAGGCTGTTGGGAGCAGGGAGCGGGAACGGGGAGCACAATTTTCAAAAAAATCAGGGAGCGGGAGCGTTTCGGGAGCGTTTTTTATATAATACATATTTTAATATATTTTGATGCATATATATAAAACAACATGCAGATTGTCGAATCAATTGCAAAAAACATGAACACATTGATTTAAGATCATTTAACTATTGGATTAGTGATGATCATTAAAGCACCAACCATTTAGTACACATATAACATCAAACATAAAAATTTGTCATCAATAGATTGTAACAAACAACATCAACCACAAAATGAAATAGACTCTAGAGCATCATATTCATTACCAAAGAGTTGTAAGATTTATTCAATAGTTCAAATTTCAAACTTCAAAGGTAAACTATCATATAATGTCCATAACTTCATTGTTTACAGAATAAACCATAATAAAGAGTCAATACAAAGTACTAAGTTATAAAGACTACTTCTAAACATGAAAAAGAAAAAGAGATCTAGCATACAGTAGCAAGTACTAAGTACTAAGTACTATGCTCTAAGTTTTCCTCTTGCCACAAGAAACTTCTAGTTTCTTTTCCCGTGATATTTGAAGAAGAGGAGTAGGAGTAGGTGGAAGTGTTCACGGAACAAGACCAACAGCTGAATGGCCCCCACATGAAAATGGACATTGTGAAGATAAAGGCAAAATTGATGCATCTGGAACCCTTATAGTGGAAGGAGGTGGCATGTCTGCTACATGAATATGATCACCATCATGATAACCCAAACACTCTGCTTCCAAGCACTCTATAACCATGGCTCCATCCTTGAAATCAGTATCCTCTGGATAGTTGTCCCAAGTCGCATTTCTTTTAGAATAATCATTCTTCGCTGCATCACAATAATGGGAAAACAACCTCAAGTTGTAATGCACATAAACCAAGCTTTTTTCCCGGTCTGCATTCAATTTGTTTCTCTTTACACTGTGGATGAAGCTATAGGTGCTCCAACACCTCTCTGTAGAAGAGGTGTTGACCACCTAAGAAAGCACCTTCACTGCCAATTTTTGCAAATATGTGGTAGAGGAGCCATACATGTTCCACCATTCGATAGAACCCAACCTGTCTCGATCTTTGGTTGCATGCAAGTTACCAAAGACTCCATGCTCACTGATGTATTTTCTCAATTTGCTTCGTACTTGAGCACACTCCTCCTCCTCAACTACCAACTTATTCAATGCAAGCATATATCCATTTTGCACCACTGGATCTATGTGGTTTTAGATCCATTTTGCACCACCTCCTGAAAGTCCATTCTGTCAGATGCGTATGTAACCTAGTGTTTTAGATCCTACCATGAATCACTCGAGACAATACTAGCCAATGTCTCTCTTACCTTTAAAAAGCACCTAAAGGTGAGATAATAGCTAGCAAATCTGGTCTTTGCAATCTTTAGTAACTCCAACTTGGAGTGAATGATTGCAAAAAATGAAGTGGGCCATGGTATGATTGGTAATAAATCTTATCATCTTCTTCCCTCTCTTGTACAAAGAACCAATCCATCTATAATCATGCTCCTTCATTTTAATGATATCATGCATCAAAAGGTTCATTGTGTGAACCAAACACCCTGACCAAAATATATTGGGGTACTTATCCTCAATAATTGCTCCTACTGCCTTACAATTACCAACATTATCAGTGAAGACTTGAATCACATTGTCAGGCCTAATCTCTTGAATGGTTTTAATCAAGGCATCAACAATATTAATACCAATCTTGTAGTGATCTAAGTAGTCATGCACTGCAAGGAAGAACACACCACTAGCAGACACACCAAGGATATTTATCAATGGCCTGCCTTTAACATTTGTCCAACCATTAGATACAATTGATAGACCATGTCAGTTCTAATCATTTGTAAATTTTCCTAGAGTACCTTGGATTTTGGCTCTTTCTCTATCAAGTCCCAAGGTTCTTGTATCCTTTAGGAACACCATTGATGGCTTGTACCATTTCATGCCAATATGGTGAGCAAACAACATTGAATGGTATACCACATGCATAGAGAAACCTGAAAATTTGTGCATCCACATCATCTCTACAACCTTGGTCAAGGAAATATGATAGTGTTCTACACCCTGAAGACAAAGACGAGAATGCACTAGCATCGGGGGATGTGGATCGACTAATGAACATTATTTGTGAACTGTCATGTTCAACCCTTTGTCTTTTGGATTTGCTTTGTGTTGCCTCCTCTTCCCTTTGGTATTTGAGTCTGTCTTTGGGTGGCACTTTCACACAGCTTTTGACATCTTTTTGACTTCCTAGTGCATAATCCCACATAGATGCGTTCCCACACGAGTATAGGAACCTTTGTAATTTGTATGACAATGATGGTATGTAAATTGTGTGGTTCCACCCCCTTTCCCTCCCCCAAGCCTTGTGACATACTTCCACAAAGGTGTTAAAATCTCTTTGGGTTTTTGGGGATCATCACTATCACTTTCATTTTCATCATCCCCTTTCATTCCTTCCTCCTCTCCATGGTATGTGTTGTCCACTTCTATTTCTTCATCACTATCACGAGTATTTCAACGCCCTTTGACTCCCAACACCACCATCATAATAAAAAATGGAACCAAAATGACATACCCATCATGATTGTTGAACCTTGATAATAACTTGCTACCTGCAATAGAATGATGGAGGAGAAATGGGAAAGAGTAGGAGAAGCGAACATTCAAATATTCAACATAGTATAATATACTAGTTTACAACACATAGATTTTAAAAAAAACAAGAATGGGTTTTCTCCCTTTAGACTTATGAGTACTTGTCGCTTTTTGAACATGACAACAAAACCCATGTCCTCCATAGCTGAGATTGAGAGCAGATTCTTCTTCGGTCCTGGTACATATACCACATCCTGGGCCTCGAACAAACCTACTGACTCAAGTTCGAACAAGATTGTTCCCACTCCCATCACTGCATACTTGGCATCATCACCAAGCTCCACCTAGATCCACCGTTAGACTACTAAATAGCTCTCGTGCTTCTGTCATATTTCGTGATGCACCACTATCCAAGTACCATGCACTCCTTGTGACTGTGCTGGTAGAGAGGCACGAGACTAGGGTGAATTCCTTCGCAAAATTTGCAACAAACTCATCCAATTGAGACTTTGTTGATGTTGCTACCTGCTGCACTTTCCCTTGCCCCTTCTTCTTCTCCAAACATTGATATGCATAATGACTACTCTTGTGGCATGCAAAACACTTGATCTTACTCAAGTCCTTCTTCTTTCCCGACTGCGAGGTTGCCCCCTCATTGCTACCCTTGGAACCCTTTCCTTTTCCCTTCTTGGCCTGACTGACCGAGGCCAAGTTCTCCTCTCCATCTCCTTGCTTGTTGGCTTTAAACTCCTACCGAGCCTCTTCCTGGATGCAATCATCTCAAGGCCTCTCCCAGTTGGGAAGGTTCTCTCGAGCACAGACTCCCTTGAAAAATGGTTCCGATGACTTGGTGAAACCATTCAATGCCACATTTACAAGTTCTTCCTCCTCCACTTTCTCCCCATTAGTTGTAAGCTTATCACGTGTCTAGGTGATCCTCATGAACTAGATGGTAACAATTTCAGATCTTGAGACCCTTCCTCCTCTTCTTTTTTCTCTTTCTTTACTTGTTTATCTTGCAAAGTCATTTAATTTTGCTATCTTTAGCTTAAGTTGTGCAATCATTTAATTAACTCAATATCTTGTATCTTCAACATAGATCTTACACTTTGCAGTTTTATTTCAAGTAGTTGATAGTTGCAATCTAGACTAGGAGGATCAATTTATCTAGTCTAAATAGGCACCTTTGACTGGTACAACTTTCGCCCCCAAAAAGGAGGCTTGTGGAGGCTACAGCGGGTGCTAAGTCAAGAATGACTTCA
>ML793108.1:151039-172278 GCA_009831015.1 Picea engelmannii
TGATTTCCTATAAAGGTTACCAAAACATAAGCCCACTAGAACGTTGTTCACCACTTTGGAGGAATTATTGCAAGTGTCAGGGAAAAACTCAAGAGAAATCAGTAACGCTGAAAAGCCCAACTGATAACTTGAGGATAAAAAACCCTTGGTGAAAGGAACTCCCCCAGTGAACCGATCCCAAGGTAACTGACCTAGACATGACTCATGCAGACCTGTTACATTATTAACCCACACAGGGGTGCGGAAATTCCAATTACAAAAAGAAGTGTTGGGACCAAACATGCCCTGTAGAACAAAAGTCTTCGACAAATTTGCATCTGATGATGCATCTCTTCATGGCACATGGAGTTGACCACCTGTGCTAAATGGGTGGTCAACAGACCCCTTGCCCAACATTTAGGCACTAATCTTAGTCGACTTTAGGGAAAATGTTTGATTGTCATTTGAAATTGTGCATTGCATTGTTGCTTGCCATATAGGTTAGAATCCCCCCTAACTTGACTAAACTAAAATCTACTCCTAGAATTCACTTAATAACTTCACATAGTAAATGGGGTCTACCCCCCTTGGCTTCCCTAGGAGTAAGACTAGACGGAAGAAGTCCAAATCGAGATGACAAGTGGGTTTGGACTTAGGCACTGTGCCTCCAAGGACACACTAAGTGGATTGAGACTTTTCCACATTTGCAAGTGTGTATAGCGACGGCAACAAGATATACAAGCTAAAATACCACCTTGCGAAAATTCCAAGGCATGAAGTGGGTATTTGTCCCATTTCAAGCCCAGAACTCGTTGTGAAGGCCACAAAAGCACTTGAAGACTATGCAAAAATCAAAAAATATGCAGAAGCCAAGAAAAAAGAAATCGCTTCTAGATCCAAGTCAAGCACACACACTCTTGGGGCAATGGGAATGGAGTCTAATGAGATCCACTCCTCACAGTCTGTAATGCCTACAACAACATCACCATTTTCTGTGCCAAGACCCACACCCGATGCACAACCGTCTATCAGGTCCATGTTGAAAAAAAAAAGGAGAAAGAAGAAGCAGAAAAAATTGTGGGTGCCTTCTATGGAGTGATATTCCATTCAATTTTGCCAAGAACCCATTCTACGTGTCCATGTTTGAGGTTGTTGCTATTGTTGGCCCGGGGTATAAGCCCCCCACTTATGAGGAGTTGAGACGGCCCATCCTTCAAAATGAAAAGGTCGATTTCACTCAGAGGTTGCAGGAGGTTCGAGATTCATGGCAGTTCACAGGATGCATGGTGATGTCAAATGGTTCAACTGATGGGAAGGGTAGGACCCTTCTCAATTTCTTGGTTCATTGTCCCAGGGAGACAATGTTTATGAAATTTGTGGATGCATCCGCACATGTCAAGGATGCAACATTACTTTGTGACTTGTTGGATGGGTTCATCCAAGAAGTAGGTCTAAAGCATGTTGTCCAAG
This sequence comes from Picea engelmannii, assembly GCA_009831015.1. NCBI lineage: Eukaryota > Viridiplantae > Streptophyta > Pinopsida > Pinales > Pinaceae > Picea > Picea engelmannii. The sequence continues at coordinate 152,489 of ML793108.1, forward strand.
TCATAACGGACAATGTTGCAAATTATGTCGTTGTTGGTAGGATGCTTATGTCCAGGTATCCTACATTGTTTTGGACTCCTTGTGTCGCTCATTGCCTTGAATTGATGTTAGAGGATATGGGAAAGATTGATTGGATCAAGGATGCCAATGATTCAACGAGGAGCATCGCAAAATTCATATACAATCATGCTTCTATACTTAGCTTGATGAGAAAATTCACAGGTGACAAAGAGTTGGTGCGTCCTGCCATCACACGCTTTGCCACTAGTTTTATTTCTCTTCAGTCTCTCTTGAATTCTAGGTGGGAATTGCAGGCAATGTACCTTTCACCTGAGTGGCGTGCTTTATCATTTAGCAGTAAACAAGAGGGGCAAGCCATTATGAGGCTATTTGCATACCAGGAGACCTTTTGGGATGCGATGAAGGAGGTGTGCAACATCAGTGAACCTTTGGTAAAGGTTCTTCGCTTAGTCGACGGAGACAAGCCCACAATGGGCTACCTATATGAGGCCATGGATAGGGCCAAAGAGTCCATTCGTGCTTATCATGTGGACAAGGAGGATCAAGGGCATGAGAGAAAAGAAATGATATGGAGGGTGATTGATGACCGATGGAACAACACACTCCATCGCCCCATTCATGTTGCAGAGTTATACCTCAACCCTGCATTCTCTTACACATATGGATTCAGGTTTGATTAAGAGGTTATGTCTAGCTTCTTTGAGTGTGTCTAGAGGATGGTGCCAAGTGCAATTGACCGATTAGAGCTTTCCCAAGAGTTGGAACTCTATAAGAGGTCCACTGGCTTATTTGGGTTTGAGATGGCCATAAATGACAGGAAGAACATAATGCCAAGTAAGTTTCACCTTGTTTTAACTTTTAAGTTTCAAAATTCATTTTTCAAATTTCAATTTATCAGATTAATCATTGATCTTCTTAAGTTGTTTCTTTGTTTTAAACTAAATCATTGTCTTCTCTTATGTTTCTCTAATTCGTTGTAGATACTTGGTGGGAAAACTATGGCGCAAAGGTACCTATTCTACAGAAGATGGCAATTCAGGTGCTTAGCCAGACATGTAGCTCTTCTGGTTGTGAGCGCAATGGGAGTGTATTTGAAAAAATACACACCAAAAAGCACAACAAGTTAGAGAATTTCAAATTAAATTTTAAATTCATTATAAAATTATAAATTATTAAATTGCCATTTAAATTTTATGGTCTTTTACATTCTAATAAATTAATTTATGATCCTCCTACAGGTTGGATACCCCACACCTTAATGATTTGGTCTACGTCTACTACAATCTCAGATTGTGGGTGAAGCAGCTTGAGCAAAAACTTGATGCGAAGGCCATTCCAATGGATGGGATTGACACCATTGTTGCATGAAGGGTGGAGGTTAAGGAACCTGTTATGGAGACCGCCCTTGATTGGCTAGAGGATAGTGATGATGATCATGGTATCTCTGAGGAGTTGGATTAGGATGTTCCAGAGGATATTCAGTTTCACGCCGAGTGTGCCACCCGCAGAACCACACTCACAGTCAAAGGGAGATAGACCTAGTGGTAGCACTAGAAGTCTACCTCCTCTACCTTCTTCTAGAGGACATCAGTCTCGAGGGTCTTCTAGTTCTTCTAGAGGACGTTCGACTCCAATACGAGGCACACATCCCTCAAGGGCACCTACTCCTAGTGCTAGAGGAAAAGCACTTTCTACAGGGATTCCCTTTGCCGATAAAAGGGGTAGAGGGAATCGATAGTTTATTTACTTGATTTCATTGTAGATGACACATGACTCATGATCACGATCATGAGATACATTTATTATATTTTTTGATGACTCGGGAATCAGGATTCAGGACATGATTCATTTTTTATGTGTGATGTATCACTAGACATCTTATATATCTTATATATCAATTCTCTTTCCATATTTTGTAAAGTCCCTTTCCAAATAAGAGCTCCAGAGAGGAGGCTTAATGGTCTAAACCGTCCCATTAGACTATAGCCAGGGAGAGAAAGGGGTAAACATGGTTACTAAAGGTCACTCCAGTCAAAGGTGTTATATTCTTAAAGTGACATTGAGTTAAAAGTGGCTAAAATCGCTTTTTAAGCCATTTGAGCTAAAAATAGAACAAACAAGCTAAAATTAGAAGTCAACATCGAATTAGGGTCTCGGGTAGCTAGAAGAGAAGGTTCAGCGACCTAATTCATCATTATGTAGATTTTGACTTGTCATTGAGGAGAGAGGCGCATCTCAAGAGAGATAGTTCAGTGGATTCCAAGAGGAAGAATCCAGTTGGTTGATTTCGGTGTTGAGAGACACACCCTAATCACCGGGAAGATCACAAAGGTCTTCCATCATTCTTCAGCAGCAGTTACACAGGTTCCAGTAGCAAGGGCACACTTATTAAGGGTGAGGGCACAGCTTCTGAGGAGGTTCATTGGATCGACTTGTCCCTTTCAGGGAGAGTTTAGAGATGCCCCTCCGACCTAGTTTAGAGGAAGGCAAGGCGCATCTTTTGCATGGTTCCTCGTCAGATTCCGACAGAGGCATCATCTGGGGCACACTTTCCGGACATTGGGAGTGCGGCATTTGGGGAGGACACATTCAGGGTTCCCGAAAGATCATCAATTCAGATGCGGGGAAATCCTTCAGTCCCATTTCCAAGTAGACCTGACGATCAGTTTAAGACACACATCAGCTGATTTCGATGGTGGAATCACTCAGGCGAAGTTTTCAAGAGCTGAGGGGGTGCATTCCCCCAAGAGGATCCATTCGGGGACCAGATACACCAATTGAGGTCCAGATAGTCACCAACACTATGAGGTAAAGCAAGGCACATTGTTTGGGACAATTTCCAGGCATTTCCGAGAGGTATAACCACCTGGCCAAACTTTCCAGACTTGCAGCAGTTGTCGTACGAGTTGGCATATCCGCAACAGTTCTTCATCTCATCCATTGCATTTCACATCATTCTTCGGGTATCGGGTATTATTGTTTTAGTTTCTTTTGTATTCGGCTAAGATCCTTTTGTCATTGATCTAGCCAAGTGATTCATTTTATTCAGCCGCATTCAGCATTTGTACTTCACGGAGATTTCATAATATAAGCTTTGCAGTCTTTTGTGGCCATTATTAATTGGATGCTCATTTATATGTTGTAAACAATTAATCCTACACACACATTAGCAGAGTTTCCTAGACTAGCCAAGTCAGGAACATTACAGTGGTATCAGAGCTTTAGTCCTGCCAGCATGTGACTAAAGACAATGAGTGCAGTAGCGGACCCAGTGGGTCGTGAGATGGTAGGTGACGAATATGTCACTTACAACAGACGCAAGGAGGGAAGACCTAGATCTGATTTTCCCCCTTTTTCTCCCAACTCAGAGGAAGAGGAAGAGGCACAGAGGGAAGCAGAGAGAAGGGCAAAGTGTGAGGTTGAGCTTGAGGCTGAGAGGATGTTAGGAGACAGATATGAGAGCCCAACGGGCAATCGAAAAACTCCCATGGACCCAAATGCAGCCTTCATGCAAGTACTCGACAATCTGGTAGTCAGTCAGCAGGCCATAACTCAATCTTTAGCGCAGTTGGTTGATAGATTGGCTATAGTGGGCAACCCGAGCACACAAGCCCCATATGCAGCACAGAGGAACTCAGGGGCTGGCAGTAGACCCCAATCTCCTACTCGCACATACACCTCTTCGAGTAGGATTCCCAGGCCATTGTTCCCCAGTTTCCATAGGGCACCCCCAGTAGCAGCACAACAGACGATAGCACAAAGGCCACCCACTCAGGCGGAGGACATTGCAGAGTACAGGAGGGAGTATGCAGCAATGGACCGTGACTTCCATTAGGACATGACCCTAGTCAAGTATTGTGGACTCGGGCTCAGGAACTTCCCCAGAGAGCCACAGAGAGAAGGACAAAAGCCGTAACAGGGGCATAACATTGATTTCATCCACAAAGTTGGTAAACTCATCATACCTTCTTTTGACAGATCGTCCAAATGCACTACCAAAGCTTGGGTACAAAAGCTAGACACATACTACAAGCTCAACCAGATGACCGAGACAGAGGCCATCAGTTTCGCTACCCTACACTTGGAGGGTGAGGCACATGAGTGGTGACATCATGGATTGGTGACGTTGGGTCATAGTCACATCACCTCCTACAGGGAGTTCACAGAGAGACTCATGGACAGGTTTGACATGAGGGATCCCGAGATTCACTTCAGGGATCAAGCCCAGTTGAGAAAAACTGGCACAGCAGAGGCGTTCATAACGGAGTTTCAACGGGTAGTAATGGAAGTGACAGATATATCAGAGCTCAGGCTGATCATGTTATTAACAGAGGGACTCACAGAGTCGTTGAGAGGATGCGTGAAGGCATACAGGCCTCACAACTTCCAGGATGCCATCTTATGCACTCGAGATTTGGCAAACTCAGTGCCAGCGACTAAACTGTTTTCCAAACCCTTCGTACCATAGAAGGACCGAGACGAGAAGTCATTCCAGAGAGAATGGAAGGGCAAGGAAAAGTTGGATGATGAGACGAGGCGAGAGCTTATGAGGAAGAAGATTTTCTTCAACTGCAGAGACCCTTAGGTCCCAGGCCATAGGTGCATGGGCAAGGGAGAGATTCATTATATTGTGGTGGCAGCAGACAGTGTGGACAGTGAGGAGGAGGAGCAGGACAGCGGATCCACTAGCTCAGTGGAGGAATCAGCACAGGTAGAGGAGCAGCCTCCTCGTAAACCACTGACACCGGCAGGGGCCCACCCACCGATAGTTCCACAGCCTCCTGAGCAGGTAATAGACGAAAACCAGCAAAGGGAGGAGTCATAGCGACCCTTTCTGGTGTTCCCACGTATGATACCCTCCAGATCAGAGGGATTATTTAGCGACAACGAGCAATCGCCCTGATAAATGGTGGGGCAATCCACAACTTCATTGATGCTTCATTGGTATCGAGACGGGCACTTTAGACAGAGAATTTTGAGGGGTTTGATGTTGCAGTAGCAGATGGCAATACAGTGGAGTGTCTAGACAGAGTCCCGGACTTGGAGATAAAGTTAGGCAACTACACAGTGAGAGACACCTTTTATGTGATTGACCTATCTAACACAGATGTGGTATTAGGAGCCCAGTGGATGATCACCTTGGGAAAAACCACCAACAATTACCAAACCTTGGAGATGGGGTTCAGAGACAGTGACGAGAAGAGGGTTGTTCTGAGAGGCATGTCAACAAGAGCACCAAGGACAGTTTGAGCCATGAGGATGGAGAGGATATTCAGACATGGGGAGGTAGCATATGCCGCAGAGTGCTTGATCACTACGCGAGAGGATTCAGAGGCTTGATAACAGTATCATACAGAGATCAGAAACTTGTTGGGACGACATCAGCAGGTTTTTGGGTCCATTCCACCAGGGAGACCACCTGACTGGGGGTTTGAGCACACAATTGAGTTGGAGGGGGCCAAACCTATCATCACACCCCCCTATCATCATCCTAGGAGGTTCAAGGATGAGATAGAGAAAGCAATTAAGGAATTGCTAGCGATGCAACACATCATACCGAGCAACAGCCCATTTGCCTCTTCAGTTGTCTTAGTTCTGAAGAAGGATGGTACCATGAGGATGTGCATTGATTATAGGACCTTGAACAAGAAAACCATCAAGAACCGATATCCTATCCCTCGCATTGACGAGTTGATGGATGAACTGCATGGGGCAGTTTTCTTCTCAAAGGTTGATCTACGCTCTGGGTATCATCAGATCAACATCCAAGAGCAGGACATAGAGAAGACGGCATTTTGGTGCCACTTTGGACATTTCAAGTTTCTGGTTATGCCATTTGGGCTAACCAATGCACCAACTACATTTCAGTCTTGCATGAACCACATATTCAAGGATCAATTGAGGAAATCATTTTTGGTTTTCTTCAACGACATGTTGGTCTACAACAAGACATGGCAAGAGCATATGAGGCGCGTAGATGAGGTTTTGAGCATCATGGACGCGCAGTCACTATACACTAAAGAGTCCAAGTGTGAGTTCGGTATGACAGAACTACTTTACTTGGGCCACATCATCCGTGCACAGGGGGTACAGGTACACCAGGAGAAGATCAGGGCCATTCTGGATTGGCCAACGCCCAGGAAAGTGACGGAGTTGAGGAGCTTCTTCAGGTTATGCAGCTATTATAGGCGGTTTGTCAGGGGTTTTTCTCAGCTTGGAGCACCACTAACGCATCTCACCAAGCAGGGGGCTTTCATCTGGACCGATGAGTAACAGAAAGCCTTCGATCACATGAAGAAAGTCATGGGCACATGTCCAGTGTTAACATTACCAGACTTCACGCTGCCATTTGTATTAGAGTGTGATGCATCTGACGAGGGTATCGGGGCGGTTTTGATGCAGGGAGGACACCCCATTGTATTTGAGAGCAGGAAGCTCAGTCAGCCGAGAGGTTGAACTCCATCTATGACAAGGAAATGTTGGTAATCATGCATGCCATGACCAAATTCAGACAATATTTGGTGGGCAGCAAATTCGTGGTCAAAAGAGATCACAACAGCTTGAAGTATTTCCTTGAGCAGAAGGACCTCAGTGAGTGCCAGCATAAATAGGTGACGAAGGTACATGCATTCGACTTCGACATAGAGTATGTCAAGGGGAAGAAGAACATTGTGGTCGATGCACTATCGAGGAGACCTGCAACATGTTCTTTGCTGGAGATTTCAGTAGATTGAAAATCCCACTTGTTAGTGGAATATTCCAAGAACAAGTTCGCTTGTGAGGTTATGGATGGGCAGATACAGGATGACAGGTATAGGGTTATTGATGATGTCATATTCTACAACGACAAAGTCTACTTAGTGCTAGATTTGGGGCTCAAGAAGAAGATCCTCACAGCCGTTCATGATTCACCACTAGCAGGCCATCAAGGGTTTTTCAAAACCTACAGACAGATCAAGAAGAGGTTCTCATGGAAGAGCCTCAAACAGGACATTATGAGACACATCAGTGAGTGTGTGACTTGCCAGCAGAACAAGTCAGAGCATACTCTTCCAACAGGGCTACTTCAGCCACTTCCCATTCCAGAGCAAAAATGGGAAAGTACATCGATGGACTTCATCACAGGCCTACCCAAAGTCCAGGGTAAGGACTGTATCTATGTAGTGGTCGACAGATTGACCAAGTTTTCTCACTTCTATGCCATACCGACAAAGTACAACGCAGTTCAAGTAGCTGAGTTATTCTTCAGGGAGGTCTTCAGACTTCATGGGTTGTCGAGGAACATCATCAGTTACAGGGATAGTCAATTTATTGCGACATTCTAGAGGGAGTTGTTTAGATTGGTGGGAACAAAGTTGACACCCAGTAGCAGCTATCACCCTCAGACAAATGGGCAGACCGAGATCGTCAACAAGTGGGTTGAAGGGTATTTGAGGAACTATGTAGGTAGACAGCAGAGAACATGGGTCAAGTGGCTACATTTAGGAGAGCATTGCTACAACACCACTTTCCACATGTCCATTGGTATGACACCCTTCCGAGCATTGTACGGATATGATGCTCCCACTTTGGTAGACTTGGTTTTTGGGGAAAGGAGAGCTCCCAAGGCCAAGGATTGGATCACAGAGAGTCAGGAGATTCTCAGGTTGCTAAAAGAGAACTTGCAGACAGCACAAAACCGGCAAAAGATGTGGGTGGACAGGCACAGGATAGAGCGCATCTTTGAGGTTGGAGATCTGGCTTTCTTGAGACTCCAACCTTATAGACAATCATCTTTGAAGAATAGTGGGGTCGAGAAGCTCAAGACCAGATTTTATGGTCCTTACAGGATCATGCACCAAGTAGGCAAGGTTGCTTATGAGCTAGAGTTTCCAAAGGGTAGCAATATTCATAACATGTTCCATGTATCTTGATTCAAAAAGACAGTGGGACAATTCATCAGCACATCAGAGGAGCTTCCCCCATTGGATGAGGAGGGATAGTTGGAGTTGGTTACAGAGGAGGTACTGGAGTTATGGGAGCGGAAATTGAGGAGTAGGGTCATCAGAGATTGTTTGATCCGATGGAGAAGTAGATGACGCTACTTGGGAGAGCGAGGAGGTGTTGCAGCACCCTAGATTGGTATTGCTTGAGGAAAAGCAATTTCGGGAAGGGAGGACTGTAATGTCCCATTCCAAATAGAAGCTCCATAGAGGAGGCTTAATAGTCTAAACTGCCCCGTTAGACTATAGCCACGGCCAGAAAGGGGTAAACAGGGTTACTAGAGGTCACTCTAGTTAAAGCTGTTATATTCGGAAAGTGACATTGAGATAAAAGTGGCTAAAAGTGCTTTTTAAGCCAATTTGAGCTAAAAATAGAACAAACGAGCTAAAATTAGAAGTCAATAGCGAATTATGATTTTGAGCAGCTATAAGAGAAGGTTTAGCGACCTAATTCATCATCATGTAGATTTTGACTTGTCATTGAGGAGAGAGGAGCATCTCATGAGAGATAGTTCAGTGGATTCCAAGAGGAAGACACCAGTTGGTTGATTTCGATGTTGAGAGACACACCCTAGTCACCGAGAAGATCACACATGTCTTCCATCATTCTTCAGCAGCAGTTACACAGGTTCCAGCAGCAAAAGCGCACTTATTCAGGGTGAGGGTGCAGCTTCTAAGGAGGTTCAGTGGATCGACTTGTCCCTTTCAGGGAGAGTTCAGAGATTCCCCTCCGACCCAGTTGAGAGGAAGGCAAGGCGCATCTTTTGCCTGGTTCCTCATCAGATTCTGATGAAGGGATCATCTGGGGCGCACTTTCCGGACATGGGGAGTGCGACACTTGGGGAGGACACATTCAAGATTCCCGAGGGATCATCAGTTCAGATACGGGGAAATCCTTCCGACCCATTTCCCAGTGGACCTAGGCAATCAGTTTGAGACACACATCAGCCGATTCCGATAGTGGAATCACTACGGCGTAGTTTTCCAGAGCAGAGGGGGCGCATTTCCCCAAGGGGGGATCCATCCGGGGACCAGATACACCAATTGAGGTGCGGACAGTCACCAGGACTGTGAGGCAAAGCAGGGCACATTGTTTGGGACAGTTTCTAGGCATTTCTGAGAGGTATAACCACCAGGGAAAACTTTCCAAACTTCCAGCAGTTGTCGTACGAGCTGGCATATCCGCAATAGTTCTTCATCTCATCCATTGCATTCCACAGCATTCTTTGGGTATCGGGTATTATTGTTTTAGTTGCTTTTGTATTCCGGCTAAGATCATGTTGTCATTGATCTAGTCGAGTGATTCATTTTATTCAGTCGCATTCGACATTTGTACTCCACGGAGATTTCATAATCTAAGCTTTGCAGTCTTTTGTCGCCATTATTATTTGAATGCCCATTTATATGTTGTAAACAATTAATGTTATTGTTGCTTTAAATGTTTCAAAAAAATTTAAAAAATGAATATTTTTGTATTTTTTTAAGTTTGTCGATATATTTCCAATGTTTTCGCGATAAATATGAAACTATGTTTTCTGGACCCCCGGTGATTTTTTCGCCGATACGATTTTTGTAACTTTGCTCACAAGTTCATTGATATCAATGTCGCAAAAAAGTTAAATCCAATGAAGTACCCTGGTGAAGAGATTCAAAATGCCCAAAAGATTGCAGAGGAGGGAAGATATACCAAAGTGACGCTATAGATACATAATATCCAATTGTGATTTCAATTCTACATAGTTCTACTTCATGAAATGGACATAGCATAAGAAGCATAATGGTTAATAACATTAGGTGACTATGTCCACAATCTAGACAAGTAGATCATGAAGTTCAAGTGGAAAGGGAAGAAATGTATAAGGAGTGTGGCTAACGTTCAAGGGCCAAACCTACCTTCTTACAAAAGAAGATGTACGCCCAAGAAAACCCAAACCAATGTCCTAACATGGAATATCATACACAAACCAACATAGACTAATGAAATACAATGTAATGTCCCTCCTTATGGCTGCTATAATCTATCCTTGCAGCTACAATATCCTAGTGGTTTTTAGCACAAGACTTCTGTCAAACACTTCACAAACAAGCCCAAAACTCACTGTACTAACCCTTTTACTGCTGCTGTTAAGGTTTTAGAGTGTTATTGGTTCAGGACTTTTCACAAACACTTTGTTGACATGCTCAAAACCCAATACCAAACCCCTTCATTTGGGCTGCTGTAGTATTTAGTGTATTTTCTGGTTCATAAATTTTGTCAAACACTTAGGCTGTAGGCTTCAATCCACTGTAAATCACTTCATATTGTTGTTGTTGTTTGTGTTTTATTGTTTGTTGGCTTAGTTCCCTTGATATGGTTTGCAAATGTAACACAATGTTTGATGCCAAATATGTTCTTATTTGCATTAATATAGAAAACAAGAAGTACAAGATGATAGTACCAACAACAACCAATATGACAGCAAAGAAATATATATCAGATCCGTTCTGAACATATTAAACCTGACCTGTTACTAACATATGGCAGCTTTGGAGGTACAGTTTGGCCTCTCCAAATGAAGAACTGTCTTCCCATAAACACAGAGACGCCTACTACAGCAAACTCGTCCCCAAACAATGTAATTGTGGCCAGCCACAAGGGATTTGCTCCTGCAGGCCTCAAACAATATAAATCTGCTCACCAACAAGGGAATCGCCCCCCCTCCCCGACAGACCGCAACTCGTCTCAGCAAGGCAAGGATTCGGCCTAGCAAGGCGGCCTCACTTGAGAGAAAAATGGCCCTTCAACAAAGATTTCGGTCCAGCAACTAGAGGTTTTGTCCCAGCAGAGAAACTCGGCCCCAATAACAAATTTGGCCTGCATAAAGGAAGGAACTCGGCCTCTATGGAATGAGTACGGCTTGCTTGAGTAGATCTCAGTCCTCTCCAAGAGATACTCTGCATGCACAAGGCGAAACCGACTTCCACAAGAACTTCGACCCCAGGAATTTGACTCAACCTGCATAAGAGAATTATGGCTTCTACAAACCCAGCTTGTTGTAAAAATGGATCCAACTCCTCAACAATGAAAACAAATGGGAGATTTGGATGATCTCCTCTCCTAATGGCTATGGTGGAAACTTTTACCACCGAAACCAATCTAAACAAAGGTTTCAGTTCAAACACCAAAAGGATCCAAGAGCTCTCCAAATCAATATAAAATAATCATCAATATAATGAGAGAATGAGCTCTCATTTTACTTTTATACCTTTTTTTCTTTTTTCTCCTCGAGTGATTTTTTAATTTAAGTTTAGTATTTCCTCTAAAATCACTTAATTAATTTATTAAGCCTTTTTACTCCAAAAAGTTATTCATTTGACTTTAAAGCATTTTTCAGCACTGAAAGTCATTTTTTATCCTCTCCACCATTTAGAGCTCTTCATCACGATTCCAACGAGCTATTACACGAAGGTACCTCTCTTAGATAAATTATTAAAATGGCAACTTTAGTGCAATCTATTACATAATGCTCATTAATACTCCCAAATTACAGAAATGTTCGAAATGCATCAGAATCGAAATCTAACTATGCATGTGCAATCCCCATAATAAAATATGATAAGCGGACCTTTGAAAGCATCATATAACTCCTCTAAACCCCATGAGCTCGCTGGTAACATCAAATAACCCTTTCTGATCAAGTTGACACAAGCCCATAAAGACATCTCCAAATGCAAAGCAAAGGAACCCAAAAATGGGGACATTACATACAAGAGACCATTTGGAATAGTCATAGAAGACTATGAATTTCTTGAAAGGAAACATAGAGAAAGGACAACAAAAAATCAAGGAACTTTCCAAAGACCCTAGATACAATGAATGAATCTACTGGTTGAAGCCACCTAGTGGGAAGACATGGTTGTTCTTCCACCACAACCTCTCTAAATTATACTTTGTGGGAAAATCTCCTTGAAGGGGCGGGACTTTTAACGAACATAAATGTTCATTACTAGGGCTAGATGTAGGGTAAAATAAGTAATTATAAATAATTGTGTGGTCAACACTTATGTAGGCCAATTGGCAAGCCCACCGTGAATGTGTATAAATAAAACATCTCATTTTATTTTTATCGATCATTTTATCATCAACCTATTATCCAATACCTAGTATCTATTATTTGATTAATTCATTCTTAATTATCTCTTTTATATGTTGTGTATGACTTGTTGAATACAAAACTTGGGTTATAAATCATTAATCTAGAAAGTTTGCTTCAAAAACCCAATATAATAATAATTACACGTCACATAAGAAAGATAACCCTAGTAGACAAGAAATGTATAAATACAATAAGTACTCATGTAACCATAGTAGACATGAAATGTATAATTACAATAAATACCCCTTAAGATGTGATCTTAGAAATCAATTTCTCTCAACATTCATGTTGATTGACATGATAAATGAGGCCTAGCCTCTAGTATATATAGATATAGATAGATAAACATGAGTTAGGGCCTATTAGTGTGGACCTTAACAAACACCAAGTGCGGTCACAAGCCAACCATAGAGGGTTTATGAATGTAACCTGTCATCGTACAAGCCGTAGTTTGGGCAAAGCCCGACCCAACAACCAAATGGAAACAATTTGAGGATACTATACCCAATGTCACCTCGATATAGGTCTCACGCTTCAAGGGTGATTAGGTCACTCGAGGGAGGCGATCCCGGTGACCCTAGGGTGAATGGAGGGGGGAAACGAAAATGGAAAGAGTGAAGACCCTAGAGGTCAATATTCTAGATGGAAATGGAAGGGTGAAATGAGTCTTAGGTTGTTTTGAGGTTGCCAAAGCCTTGGATGAATTGTCGAGAAGTTGGTATTTGCCCGTGACACAAGCAAAACCACTATGCAGTATAATATGTTAGTAGGATCAGCAAGCTAACTTGTTGTCCCTGATTTGCAGCAATAGATGACAGTATATATCAGCAGTAAAACAAGTACTAAAGCTGCTAGAAAGATTGTTCAAAGTCAAATGAAATATGCTTGAAACAAAGTAGATAATCACGAGAGAATTCCACGATCTATAGCATGAGACTTTAGCAATAAATTATGGACGTCATAAAAGATGTATGCACAAGTATTTTGCAGCCTTATGGTTGTAGCAAACTTGTTATGACAGCAGCGAAATCAGCCACTAAAACTTGCAAAGAAACTAATCAATAATTGTATTAAAGCAAGTAGAACAAATTGGCTAATTCTTAGCAACTTTTGATGGTGAAAACACAAGTTATGAGTGACTTTAGGTTAGGGTTTCTGCAGTGAAATTACCAGCCTTATGGCTGTAGCAAACCAAGACTTATTGCAGAAAATTTACCCAATCAAATCAGCCCCTAGTTAGCTCAATAAGTGCGCCTCGGTTAGTAGAAGGCTAGAGCAGATTTTTAGGCCTAGTCTAGGTTTAGTTTAGGAGATAATAAGGGTTAGTAGGCTACGGTTAGAGCAGCCCTAATGGTTGTAGGTTAGTTTTACTACAACAACAAGAATTTGTGGTTGAAAGGAAACTCCTCAATGAGGCAAGGGAGCCAAAGGCTCAAAGAACACTTTGCCAAAGAGACAACTTTAAAGCTTGGAAAAATCACGTTTACCAAGGCAGCAATTAATTTCTCCAATGCAATAAGTAAATGACTAGTGCCTTAATCAATGGGCTAATGGAGTCAAGGAAAGAAAGAGCTAGAGATACTACCTCCTTGGGGGTGTAAATCCTCTTACTCCCTAAGGCAAGTATCTCTAGCTAGGGTTTAAGCTAAGACGGTGTATGCCCTTATACTTCTCTTAGCAAACCCTTGTTAAACAAATAGCATATAAGCATAAAATGATGGATACTATGGTGGGGGTGTATGCCCTTATACTTCCCACCTAGCTCTAGCAAATTAACCTTGATTTGAGCAATAAATGATAGCACAATGTAGAAAAAGCCTACCAATTCAAGGAAAAATCTAAGACAAACCACCATAAAAGCTAGAGCAAAGCCTTCCAAGGCTAGCGCATCACTTCTATCAACCAATAATCCAAGAAATAGCCATAAACAATAGCACAAGAGAAAGAACTAGGCGAAGAGAGAAAACAATTCAGTCCAAGTACCTCGCCAAGATGGGAGAGTTATGTTATGAAATGAGATCTTATGATCTCTATTTATACAAAATGTTCCCAAAACAATTTGTCCACATAATTTTAGGGTAAACCACAAGACTAGGGGTCAACAACCCTAATCTTGCCCCTTTATGCAAATAATATTAAACAATCCTCTTAAAATTTAATTTTACACGAAGAGAATAACTCAAGGTGACGTCACCCCTTTAGGGGACATTTTGACACTAGGAGCAAGTCGTTGGTGTTGGAGAAGTGTAGTTAGGCTTCCCAAAGCCACATGTCAAGCATCCAAATCATTTCTTCATGGTCAAAGCCTCATTCTCCTCAAAATGTCCTTATGTCAATGAATATAAAGTTTAAACCTCACCACCAAACCCTAGCCCTCCTAGATGACGTCATGGCTCCAAAACTGACATTTTGCCTCTCCTAGGGAAAACGTTTACCATGGGAGGGCTAGGTTATGTCGTCCGCAATGTCTTCTAGATCTCCGAAGGTATGTATCTCTCATTCGACATGCGGGCCCTTGGCATCAACCTGTTGGCTTCAAGCCCCATGGAAGCCCAAGTTAGGCTTGTTCCTCCAAAATTGTTCACCAACTAGGTCCTACAAAGACAAATAAGCATGCCCTCCAAGGATCTCAAGTCAAAATATCATGATAAGTAAATCAAGTCAATAAATGAGCCATCTAAGCATGTGCATCAAAGATAACCCTGTCAAACAATTGTGTGTGCAAAGACATTATGTGACTTGCCTAGCTTGGATATTGGAGGTTTGACGAGGTGTCCTATTGGGTAGATCTTGCCCTAGGGCAAGGAGTGTTTCCAAGAGATCCCTCTCTAAGCCATGTAAAGTGGATGAAGTGGTTAAGGATCAAGAGTCAATGGGCATGGGGCTCATGACATACAAGGGGTTATAGTGTCTCATTCATGGGTGCCTTTGTAGAGGGTGTGTGGCACCTTCGTTTGCAAATGCAATTTTTCCAAGCCCATCGTTTTGTCATTATTTGTTTCTTTCATGTTTTAAGGTTGAGTTGAAGGCGACTGTCCTGGCGTGGTGTCCAGATAATGACAATGACACCCACAAATACTTAACGGAAATGAGAAGGTTGGCTCTCGATGAGACCCCCTTTCTCTCAACCATGCAATTGAGAGCCATTACCCTGGCTTGGTGAGCAAATGATGGTAATGTCATACCACCAGATATCCATGATCATGATAGGTCGGCTCGTGATGAGACCTCATGTCCTCCAACTAACCCTTTAAGCATTCCTAATCATTATTCTTGTAGGTCCCCCTTTTCTTACAAATAAGTGTTTCATTGCTTTCTTGGAGGATCCCTGGGCAAAGCATCTGGAAGGTTTATATATAGGCTTTTATCTTTTACCCAACATCAATCTCCCTGGGCCTTCAGCCCCTTCTTCCCATAGAATGAGGGGCAACCCCTTCTTGGGTCAATACACCCTAAAATCCAAAGAGATATGGAAAAGGGGGGTACGATGGCTCTACAAGGGAGTTCCTAGTAGCAAACCCATCCCGAGGAAAGACCACCTACTAGGGCACAATGTCAACCACCAATCAACCACCAAGGTGAAACAGGGAAAAAGACATAATGTCCAAGCATATGTCATGAAATCTAAAGCAGTCTAAGATACAACATACTCAAATGCCTCAAATATTGAAATGACACTCACCATAATACTTGACTTGTACCTCATGGAGCAAGGCCCATTGCCTCTCGGAAGCCAGTTGGTGTGGTGGATGCCAGCTGAAAATCTATGACCTTTGTGTTGGTGAGAAGGGTCTCCACCAATGCAAATGGATATTGTTGCTCATGTAGTCTCTCGACACTACATATCTGCAACCTGAGGGCCTCGAGATATAATCTCCTTAGTTTATCCCACAAAATGGGGATAACATAACCACTTGGGACTATAATGGCACCCTAAATGGATTACAACATGTTACCGTCTAAACTAGCATCTAAGTGGAAAATCCCAATCCATGGATGCAACTTTGGGGTAACGGATAGGAGTTGTATCAGTATCACATCAATACAACTTTCTCTACAATTTCCGTTGGCCCTTAAGAGGCCAAAGGGGGGGTATCCCTTAGATATACAATTGATTACAAGGAGAGCCTAAGTGAATCTCCAATATGATTAGACTAAGAGATGCAAAAGATTTACTTTAACAATGAAAATAAATGAATCCCACAAAGATACAATACATAAAACATAAAGGATCCAATTACTTAGAGATATAATGATTTAAAATAATAAATCCTTATATAAGTGAGCATATATCATATCAATCCACTTAGATGCATAACACAATGAAGAAATATGTGGATTAAAATCAAATCTAGTTTATTATATGTGTTAAACGAAAACTTCCAAATTTTGAGCTCTTTGGTGAAAGCCACTTGTTCGAAGAAATAAGTTACAAATCCAATTAAATGATGTGCAAGAGAAAATTCCAGATTTGTAAGATACTAGTTATCAACCCAAGTAAATGATAAATGCTTGAAGTTACCAACTTAGTTTAACCAAGAACTTGGTAAAGATGTATGAAAATTGAAATAAACCCAAATTATGCTTTAACAATAACTTCAAGTGAAAGATAAATCATAAGAGATGCGAACTTGAAGTAATACAAATTCATCTTAATGTGTGGGGATTTAAGAATAATTCCAATCTGTGTCAAATGAAGACAAGTCCAAGGTATGACTTAACTAGTCAAATTACTAAATCTGATTTATGAAATTAAGATGTACATTTAAAATTTGTAATTAGCACGAAATCAACACAAAGATAAGATAAGTACTTTAAATAAACACTTAGGTTTAGATTGCTTATTAGGAATCGAAAGATACTCATTAAAACAAACTTCCTAATATACTTGAAATAAATCTACTATGAAATATTATCAATGTGATTAAAAATAAACTTAAATCAAAAGGTAAACATGACTTATGCTCTTGAATTTATCTTGGATTTACTTGAATTAATCAAAGTTGTTCCTTAAATGAAAGATAACCAAATAATAATACCTCAAGGAAAAATCACAATTAGAACTTGATATGAACCTTGAAAGATTGCTTCTAAATTGTGAAAACTTATCAAGTCTATACTAGGATCTTATTTAAATGAAATAGAACAATACTAGAGCTTATGAAATCTGATTTTTATGTCTTCTAAGGTAAATTCCAGATTTACAAAAATATTGTAAATAGCCAAAAGCCAAAAGAACAAAGATAAATATTGAAATTAATAGATCTATGGAAAAATTGCAATTAGGATTTCAAGATAATAAAAACCCTAATTGAAGTAAGTCTAGGAAATTAATATACTTCGAAATTAAACAACTAGACTTAGAATGAAATCTAAACTAATGATATTCAATGGATTTTCTTTAGATCTCAAATAAACAAAAATAAAAGAAAAAGGTTTTTTTGTATACTTTGGTGGTTTATGGGAGACGACAAGTGCCTAATCCTAGGGTTAATGGGGTCAAGAAGAAGAACTTCTTCTAACAGACCTATTTTCTTAATGGATTAGACAGGAGGAGGCTAGGGCTATGAAAACTCTATAGCCTCCTCTCTAATCTACATGAAAATAGAAACCAAGACCCTACAAGAAACGGGTCCTAGAAGGATCACCTTCAACAAGCAAAACCAACTTTAATCTAAAAATTGAAATTAATCACCTTTCTAGAGTTCCCAGAGGATAGATAAAGCAAGTAATCAATAAACAACCATTAAACGAACAAAGCAAAAGTAGGGAGGCGTTCCCTCAAATGCAATGTTCCTTCCAAGTGGTAGAGTTTACCCTTCAAATGCATCGGTTTGCTAGCTTATGTAGGAGACATGACATCTACATCCAATCTTTGCAAGCACAAAAATAAAGCCATGGGGGAAGAACTTGAACCAACACCAAATCGCCTCAAATAGATATTCAACAAATCGTATTCTTAAATGCTAATCAACAACAAAGAAAGATATGAGGGGGAGCCTCTTATATAGAGAGGAGGCTCAACAACCCTCTTATTACAAAAATATTTTTCTCCTTAGATCTAGCCTAGGAGATCATAAAAAAAGACTTATCCTCCAACTAATTATAAGGACAAGGTCAAAAATACATAAACTAATGAGGTAGTTATGCCTCATGTACAAGAACCTCTACAGAGAGAGGACGTCCCACCCAAAAATAGGAAGAAGAGGGTCAAATGGGGGTCGAAGTTCCTCCTCATGACAAAGTAGCCACCTCAACCACCTCCTCAAAGCTAGATCAATCAAAGAAATGAGTAAAAGACTAGGAGAAACAGAGAGATCTAGGCCGCACATGTTGCACGTGGGAGATCTAAAAGAGGATGGCTCATCCAAAGATAGCATCAAATGGTCATAAGTGAGTCCCCTAACATATAAACACCTCTCAAATCCATGCTAACCACCTCCCTCAAGTCTAGGAAGGTTAAATCAACCCACACGTTCCAAGGAAAAGATCCAACGATCTAATGACATGATCTCCAAGGTGGACGGCTCCTCAAGAAGTGTGACACGTGCCTCCAAATAGATGAGATAGTGTGGACTGCTCCAAGAAATACTAAGTCACCTGACATGGGGAAACAGGATATGGAGGACATGCAAATACGAGTATCTGACACGTGACACAGAGACCCCGGAAACATGACACAAAGCACACGATTAAATTATGAATTACACATACAAAAATGAAAACTTAAAACTTAAAACATTTACATGATGATGATAAAAATTCAAGCATACAACTAGAGTCAAGTACTACATCAATGATGATAAATATTAAAATCATAATGACAAACAATGAAACACACAAGAAATTCGAACCATAAACTGCAGTTTTCTCATTAAGTCATCAAAATCAAAATGTGTTACATAGACACTGACTCCTGAGTCACTGCTACAGCCTATAGGCTACTATAGGTGGGAATGGTAGTGGAAAATATTAAATAAGGTAGATACGAGAATCGTAGATGGAAGAATCCCATAGCACGTGACTGTCAATAGTCCTTCATTCCATGTCATCATCATCAAAATCAACGTTATCGACACTGCTCTCTCTTGCAACCTTCGACTCTTCTAAATCCAATCTAATCTGTGGAACTGGATCTGTTGTTGTGGAGGTTGACCCTCAAGAGGAATACCATCCTCAAAAGTGATCGACTCTAGCATTAGGTCATTAAGATCCATGTTGGCCAATGCCAACTCAACATTGTTGTCCAAATCCATATCATCAGGAAACACATCCCACATCTTTGTCTTTCCCTTCACCCATTCCTCCCTCTACCTATAAATAAGACAAAGGTTGGTGTGCACATACACCAGTGTCTCTTCCCTAGATTGCTCAAGCCGACTCTTCTCCAAATTGTACAAATTACCATATGTGCTCCAATTCCTCTCACGACAAAAGGTTGAAGTAACCTGAGATAGGATCCTCATGGCTAACTGTTGTAGAGGTGGGCATGTTGCCCCATGAGTTTCCTGTTGAGATTTGGATACCTTGGAAAGTGGTCCCCATGTGCTTATGAGTCTCTAAGCACAAAGGGGGAAGACGTTTACCCTCATACTTTACTTTATGATTCTAATTTCACTTTGACTTAGGAGTTTTAAGTCAAAAGTGAAAT
>ML793108.1:173116-192490 GCA_009831015.1 Picea engelmannii
CATGTGCTAACATTGAGATAAGAAAACACTTGCAAGGGCACCTTAAAAGAGCACTTAACCTATAAAACATTGAGCAGAAAGTGGGATGATTGTTTGCTGTCCTAAAACAGCAAAAGAAGACAGCCATACAGTTGAAATTTAGAGCCATACTAAGGTCAAGGACAGACCTTAGATGGCAGCCTCATAGGACCTCAGAATTTCAACATTTCCCACCAAATATAGGGCTTCTTAGTCCCCCTGTCTCTGAGCACATCATAGCTAGAAAATCTCCCACTGGCAGTGGAAAACTCTACAAAGCCTGCCTCCACCTCATCAAGGGATGCTCTATCCTGATATAGTTGTCTACATGCTTCCTTCCTCCCTTCTGAAAGCTCATGATCCATGTGAGGTAATATGCATGAAGTCCCACAACTAAGCCACTCACTGTTGTAGTATTTAGGATTCAATGAGTGAGCCAAGCAATGCAAAGGTGTGCAATTCTTATTCCACTTGTTGATAAGAATATCCTGTATGGTGGTGAAAAAGATCTTTGGTGGTGTCCCACACTCAAGGGACTCATCTTGTAAAATAATGGCTCTCACGGACTCAATCATGGAATCCCACCCACCATAAACCTCTCCTAGGATGGGCTTGTCTGTGTCTACAAATCGTAACAAAGAGATGATAGGGTCCATGATCTTAATGGTGAGATATACCCTCTCCCACCAAGCATCATCTAACACTATATCCTTGACATTTTTTGAAGAAGCGTCCTCTATCTTTCTCCAAAAAGACCAAAACTCTGAAATAACCATGGACCCAAGAGCGAGCTTGACCTCCCTCAACCATTGTTGAAAAAGTCGACGAGGGTCCAGAAAACGTCGTTTCGGTAAAAGTCGAAAAAAGTCGGAAAAAAATCGGAAAACCACGACAAACATTAAAAAATACAAAATATATTCATTTTTTTTCAAAATTTTAAACATATAAAGCAACAACAACATCAGATAAACACATTGGCACATAAATATGGAGAAAGAATTGATATATATGATGTAGTGGATGCCAAATAAAAGATGATACATCAAAGTCAATACTGAATCCTCAACCCTGATAGTTGTCCATTCATGGACTCAAAAGTGGAGAACCAATACAAAATGACCTCACATATATAAATGTATATCATCATCATGAGGTAGATGTACAATGCAATGTTTTAAAACTCAAACTCAGCCTCGGAATCGGTCAATGGTCAACTCCAACTCTAACTCCAAATCGAATTGACTTGGATCGATCTCATTTCAATGACTTGGTTTACAAAATATTACATAAATATTTAAATTTTAATGAAAAAATTATATTTTAAAAAATTCCAAACCATGATTCCAAAAAATTATTGAAACTTTGAAAGAAAGCATTATGAATAAATGAGCAAGAACATTTAAATGACAAGCAATATTCCACCATTGCTTATATTCGGATCCTCATTGTTATCCCCCACTTTAGGGATAACTAAGGAGATTATGTCTCGAGGCCCACAGGTCCTAGACATGGAGTACCAAGAGCCAGATCGACTTGAGCATGGCCCTGGAGGGCCCATCTTTTCTTTTCTTCAGCGCCTCCACCTTGTCAGCAGCAGCAGCATCCATCACCTCGGCCTGGTCCTGTACTAGAGATGGATCTTGCTCCATGAGGTAATGAATCTGGGTATCATGGTATGTGTCACTCTAATCCTCAAAACCTTTGAATATGTGCATTTAGTTCTTTTTGTTTCTAACAGGTGCTTGGATCTTATACTTATCCACTTGACCATGTCTAGGAGGAATGACAGGATGCCCTAGTAAGCCTGTGCCCATAGGTTTTGAGTTGCCACTTGGGGGATTCATGAAAATTCATCGTCCGCTCCCATCATACTTACCACTTTCCATCTTACTCCCACTCATCCATCCCATTACACTGGTCCGGGCATTGGGTTGGCCAAGTATTTAAGGGTTGCACCTTACCTTGTGCGAAGAAGGGGCTAAAGGCCCAGAAGGTAAAAGCAGCTAACAAAAGATACAAGCCTAAAAATAAAACCTCGAGATGCTTCGCCCAAAGATCCCCGAGAAAGAAATAAAAGGCTTCTCAGCAAGAAACAGAGGGACCCATAAAAAATAATAAAACAAGACCTAGCCAGAGGATAGGGGGTCTCATCACGAGCCAGCCTATTAGGTCCATGGGCATCTAGCGGTATGACACTACTAGAAGTTGGTTGCCATGCCAGGGTAGTGGCTCTTGGTGGCATAGCCAAGAGAAAGGGGGTCTCATCACGAGCCAACCTTCTCATTTCCATGAAAGTGCTTGTGGGTAACATTTCCACCACTGGTCACCATGCTAGGGCAGTGTCCCCTGGTTAGCTTCTTGAAAGAAAAAGAAATAAAGAATAAAGATAAAAGGCATGAATGGGCTTGGAAACATTTGCATCCAAGACAGGTGCAGCTCACCTTCTACAAAGGCACCCACAGGTAAGCCACGCATTTCCCTGCTATCATTGCACCCCTTGTCGGGACATCCCTTATCCACCTCATCCACTAACATGACTTGGATTTGATTTCTCCTGGAAACATCCCACATCCAGTGAACACTAGCCCAATAGGACGCCCTGTCACTTCCTCCAAACTTGGCTTGCAGATTTGTATAATGTCTTTGAGCATTTGACTGAGTAAAAGGGATTTTATGCACACGTTTAATAAAATTGATGATTGGATGTGATTAACATTGCTATGATCCCCGTGACTTATGATCCAATGGAGAGCGTATATGTTGATGTGCAGGATCATACCCGACGGACAAGTACCATATTTGACAGGTACACACGGGGAGATGATTAGTTTCGACCTCCATGGGGTTGAGATCCCACCAGATGGATGTTGAGACCCCAGAAGGGGGCAGAGACAGGCTAGAGGGTTTGCATCAGGCAAGAGGAGGACGTTCCACCAGAGGTAGTTGAGCAGACCTGTACCCAAGGGGGTTGTGCCTTTTCCACCAGGACATTGGCCTTGGAAGGCCATGACGTGACCCAGGATGTTCATGACATCATCCAGCATTTGTGGATATTTTGGGAGGCAGTTGTAACACGTGTGGCATGTGTGGCTTGTTTCGGAGGCCCAAGGAGTCCTAATGTTTTGCTCCAGGATGCCAACGTTGCCATAGAAGGGGCTAACGTCACCCTAAAAGGGCATGACGTCCCCATTATTTGCTTGATTAGGGTTTGATTATGACATTTAATGTAAAAACGGTATTATTATGTATTTTGGCCATGTCGACCTTTTGGTGACCTAAGATTAAATTATGGTCATTGGTATGGTATAAATTGAGAGTTTTTACTCTCATTTTCTAATGATCATCTTTCACTCACACTTGTGTGAGGTCTGAAATTTGCACCCTCTTTAGGGTTTTTGGCTGAAATTACTAGTGCGCACTTGTTGAAGGAGGCTTTCCTTAGTTATTTTCTGCATTTTCTTGGTGGAAGGTTTACAACTAGGGTTTGGCATCGATAATACTTGGTGAATGTAAGTGAATTTCTGCAATCCTTCCTTTGTTTGAACGGTTATGGTATTTTTACTTGCATTTTAATGAAATTTGTTGGATTAAACCCTAGGTAATAAGCACATGTTGGTATCCTTATTTCAAGTCCCTACTAGGTTATGCTAAAAGCAATTTTATTTGTTGAAGATAAATGCTAGGTCCTTGCCATTGCAACACCCTACCATTCACTCTTCAAGCTAGCCTTTTTTGCTTTGCCTTTTGAGCTAAAGGAGGAAGATGCACTAAAGCCTAGCTTTACTACACCTTAGTGAGTCATCTTCCCCTAGGGTTGATAGGTTGAAGCCTTGTCTTAACAACACTTCAACCATCATATCCCTCTTGTCTTTGGCCCTATCATTATCATTTCGGCCCTTCAACTTTTGTAGCTAGTTGACTCCATTTGCCCTAATAACGCATTGATCTAAGACCTTCTATGTTTGAGTACCTTAATCACTAATATCCAAAACTTTGAACAACTATTAACACTTACTAACCCTATTGTTGTTATCTCCTACTTGTGTTATAAATTATAATCATCTCCATGCAGCATTTTATACAACTTTAAAGCAATTGAAAGATTGGCTAAAGCGTAATAATCATTGGTTCTAATGAATGTTGGTACTATAACATTGATGATAAATCGTTACTGCTCATTGTGAAGTTTCTTTAGCACTTATTGTGAAGTGACATATTGTGATTATTGCTATTATACATCATTGATTTGCTTCATCAATATTATTGGTCAATTGCTTTATATCAGAAAGTCCTTAATTATATGAAGTACTCACCAGCAAGTGATCTTGCAAATATATAGTTTTCTTATTGCTTTGTCTCGGGCAGGTACACTTCTGGTTATCTTTCATCTTTATTGGTTGTTTAGCCGAACATTCTGATCGATGGTGACTTGTGAGGGGGAAAACATTACTTAGCCATAATTCTTTGCCTTCTGAAAATCCCAAGTCACCGGGGATGTCTCCCTGGGCCTACCACCCTAAACAAAAAGAGCTATCCTATCGAGGTGACAGTGGTAGGATAGCCTCAGTTTCGCCAGTTTTCCTTTCTTCCACCTGTCCTTTACTTCCAAGTACAAACTGTGCGATAACACTCATCATTAGTATCAATCTTTGCCTCTACCTTGATCCTCTAGAGACATCAGTGAACACCTCCCAATTTTGATGAAACCGCCTAATTGAAGCCTTATAATATGGTAGAAAAAGCTTAACATGCCTAATGAATGATTTTGGTTTGAGTGAAAGGTACATTTCTGCTAAGACCATGTTAAAGGAGTTCAACAATCAATACCACCAACATCAAGGTACATAAAGGGCTTGGTGCTCTTGATTAAATGCCAATCCCATACCCTCATACGTGATATAATCCAACGAAAATGTTGTAATCCTACCAATCCTAAAATATTGAACACTATTAAGTCTACTGGATTTTGAATGGGATATGAAATTCTACTTTCTCCATATAAAGTCCGTTGAGGTTGGAACCACTCTCAAACATCCTGAAACAATTAATGGTAATGTTAAAAACTTAAGTAAAAGGATAAAAAGGAAAGATAAAGATTTAAGTAAACCATTAATTGCCAACGTTTCTGGTCAAACCCTTTTAAAAAAAAAAACAATCTTGCATGTCGGTGGGGTCTAGTACCTACTTGACCAAGTCAAGCCCTTCTCCTTCCTTCTCCAACAACAACAAACAAAAATGACAAAAAAAACTCAAAAAATCTGCTTTATGAGGATGATTTCCACTAACTGGCCACGACTTTTATGAAAAAGTCCCGACTTTTACCAAAAAATCGCCGACTTTTTGAAAAAGTTCCGACTTTTTCAAAAGAGAAAAAGTCACGATTTTTATGGGCCGATTTTTCGTCAACCAAAAAAAATCATGACATTTTCAACACTGCCCTCAACCTCTTAAGCATGATGAATGAAGACACAAACCATATATCTGCAATCTTTAACAATTATAGATGTGTGTACTTTTTATAGATTGTGAGGGCATTGGTATGGTTTTGTACAAAATTGCGGGTATGACATGCATCCTCAATAAGACTCCTGATCCATGTCACATCTGAAGCAATGGATTTAAGTGTTAAATTCAAGCAACGAACACTGCAAGGTGTCAAAAATATTTGTAGATATTTAGCTTCCACAACCATGCCAGCAGTCGTGCAAATAGGTGCATTATCTATAATAATTTGCACACAAGAATCAACACCTACATCTTCAATAACTTTAATGAACAACTCACCCATATATTGTGCATCCTTGTATTTTCCAAGAGCATCCACCACTTTCAAGAAGACTGGTCCATTCAAGGGCACCATGAAGCTGATTAGTGGATGGCGTGTTGCATACATCCATCCATCTGAAACAATACTAACACCAGATGAGGGTCATGATGCTTTAATAGGCTCTAAAATTTTATCCACCTTCCTCTTCACCATAACCAACAATGTGGTTCTAAGATTCTATGAACCAAGAGGCATGTACCATGTTGGAGCACCTTGAGCTAGACCTCGACACATCTCAATAAACAAAGGAGATTGTGCAACATTAAATGAGATGAAGTTGAGATAGAGAAAAAACCCAATGGTAAGATCCAGCTCATCTCGCTTCTCTTGTCGAATTATCTTGTCCATTAGACCCATTGCGGGCCTCTTTTTTGTTACTACACTCCCACCCCCAAAAGGGTAAATGCTAGATCGTTTCCTCAAGAATGCAAGAGGATCCTCATTCTTGGGTCTCCTAGATGTTGTTGTCACGATCCCTTCGCCAGCATGGGCCTCTCTTTCCAATTCTCTTCGTTTGGATTCATTCGCTCCTTGACCTGGGCCAAGTCCACAAGGTGTGCCCAACAAATGGCCCTTTACTCGGAAGTAGGTGCTCGTAAATTGATTCATGCAAAAATTACATGTCCAAAGAATATTACCTCCCCCCTTTAACCTTGACTCGGACCCTTGATGTCTTGTTACATACTTCCACAATGGATACTTTGAATCTTGAACTTGTTGTCTTGCTAAAAGAGTGTTTTAGCAGCACTGGAAATAGTTGCTACAGACCCACTTCTAGCAGATGGAATATTAGCTAACCCTGTTGAAAATGAAATATCCCTGATCCGGCTGATCAAGATATTTGCTACGGTTCTAATGCTCTGGCGTGCAGATCTGATACACTGGGGGTTTCTAGATGCGTTTTAGTTGTGTGTTTGAGGTGTTCTTCGGTTATTGTCGTTGCATGTCGGTTATTGCAGGTGCATGTGGGTTATTACATGTGCATGTTGCATATTTAATGTTTAACAATCATAAAAGAGTGCATGCAAGAGTATAGAATGTCCACTGCTCAATATCATGAATAATAACGGTTCAAGCATGGAAATACAATAGCCTAATGGAAATATAGAATCTAGACATCGGTAAGATCTCCTGGATCTGTACTGGAATACAATAGAATAACAAAAAATACCCGTGATCATACAAAGATAGCAGATCTGATGCATGCACGGATAGATCGTCAAAAATGAGCGATTCCAGAGAAATACGGTAACCGCTACCAGCTGGAAAACCCGATCTGAAGAACCCACCGTCAGAATGTGCTCGGAACTGCTCCAATAGATGTCTGTTGGAACTCGGATCGGACCTCTACGGCACCGGATCTGGACCCCTGGGGGGTTTGCGCCCCTCCTTGGACACTGAATGCGCCCCAAAAGATTCCACCGTCGGAATAGGCTGCTATATGGCTCAAAACGATCGTCTCGTCAAATGATGAAATGGGTCGGAAGAGTTTGGCCGGATCTGCCCTGGAACATCTACATGCAACGCCAAACATCTATCCGGAATGACTGCGCCCAAAATGGCTGGATGGATCGATCCGCAAGATTCCACCGTCGGAATCTGATGATAGGTGGCTCAATGGAAGCGCCCTGGCTGGATCTCTACTGGGTCAGAATGAATCTGCAATCGGGACACGGGTCTACTGCAGATCTCTGAATCCTCAAAATAGCTTGCGCCCTCCTTGGCTGAGTTGCGCCCTCCACACTGAATACTCCCGAAATGAACGGTGAAATACCTGGATGGTATCTCCGATGGGCTAGGGTGTGTCTCTCAACACCGAAACCAATCAAGGGTGGTTGTTTCCTCCAGAAATCCACAAAACAGTAAGGTCGGCTCTCCTCCTCCTCTGGAAGCTCTCAACATCAAATCATAACAATGCATAATGAGGAATTAGGTCAAATTCCTCCATTTATATCTTTCCCGACCTAATTCTTCGTTGACATCACTTAACCTAGGCGCCTTTCCTCCTAAGTGGTTTATTTGTCAATTAAGTCCCCCCCTTATCACCTTTTCATTCTAATTCTCCGTTGACTTAGGCTTAAGTGACTTTTCCTAAGTATTTTGGCTTAATTCATCGTTTAGCCGTTAATTCCTCCTTATTTCTCCATCTGGTTCCCTATTTGTGCCCGACTATAGTCTACGGGAACATATAGACTACTAAGTCACTCCCTGCTGGCCTAATCTTGGGGACGGGACATCACAGAAAATGAACGAGAGGGGACAACATTTGTGGGAAAATCCCTTCCTTTCTTTTTCCCTCTTCCAGATGCCCTTGATGATTGAGTCGTGGTTGCTCTACTATAGCAAAGTTCTTGCCCTTGGATTGTTGTTGAAGGAAAACGCTTGTAGAATGGTGGACAAATTCACTTGCTTGGCAATCCAAACCGCTTCTCACACTCAACTAACTCCCTTTTCCGCACTCCAAATCGCTTGTTGCTCCAACCTATGACACAAATGAGCCAAAACAGAAGTGAAAATTCACTTTTAAATGCCACGGGCCCTCCTTTTCGTCGGACGCGTGTCCCTTTTTCGTGACACGAATTTCGGAAGTGTAAAACACAAAGTTGCATCGTGTCCGACACGAAGTTGCATGAATCGTGTCCAATGGGCCCGACATGCGACACGGAGGGGGTTTAGGATGTGTCAAGTAACTTTGATGAAATATGATGTGGCATGATGTGACAAGCCCATGTGCATGAAAAATCATCCAAGAAGGCCCAAGGTGTTGGAGAGAGGGGCCCTCCATGATCTTAGTGCATAAAAATATAAAGAGGCCCCTCATGAGGTGCTTTTACATGATCTCAAGTGCCAAATGCATGTCATAAGACCCAAAAGTGTTAGGTAGACAATCACCTATGCCAAAGTGTGAGAATTACATAAGTAGATCCATGCTTAAGCTAAAAGGTAAGTGTGTTTCTTGGTATGATAACCTTTAAAATAAATTAGCACAACTTTTACATTATGGTAAAGTGAAAAAACCTAGGGGTACCTTAAGACATGTGTCCTAATAGATCGACCCCAAGACCCCCGCGCACCCAACTCGGCCATAAATGACCTCTAAGAGATGGTAAGTATGAGCCATAAGGGCAAGGACTATCTTGAAATGGGGACTAAGAGGATAGGTCATGACAAACCACAAGGGTCTAAAGAAACCACCTAGATGAAAAAAAACACTTTGCATAGATCACTAAGCATGGTCTATTAACAATACACAAACTACTAGATCACAACTTTTGGCTAATTATGATACATAATACAATCATTGTGATGGCACAACTAATCACGAAACCCTAGGCTCAGAGATCATCTCAAATTATGCATGAGATCGGCTCAAATGCCGAAACAAATCTAGTGAAAAATGTGATACTCATGATGTGAAACTAAGGGGTAACACAACACATGTCAAGTCATCCACTGTATCTCCAACAACCACCCTTAAGACTGACTTGAAGATACAAATAAGGAACGTTAGCATACAGGATATTTGAGCAAGTAAATATTACATCCCAATATCCCTCCTTAATATACATTTGGGATAGAAGTGGTAAATAAAAAGTTCACCAAAAAACAATACAATTCTTAGGTATGGATCACAATGACAACCAATGATAACAACATCCTAACCAATGTTGTGAGACTCGATAGAGACTTTCCAATCTTGTCAAGTGGTCTTCGAAATGAGTATTTGGACTCAAACTCGCCAACAAACTCAACAGGGTTAGTGACTTGCTAGCAAACTCAATGATCTCACCAAGCTCATGAGTTCCACCCCTACCTGGAAAACGTGAACCCCTCACACAGCGAGCTTGCAGAAAATGACGAATTAGGTGTTTAGAAGGGGAAAATGAGGGGCAGGAACTCCTCGAAGGAAACCCTAAAGGCATATAACTTGTAATTTGCCTTTCATTGTCATTTAAGATTAGATTCTTGAGCATTTGGATTCTTTAATGATTTTTCGAGCTATACTATGATTGCATTGAACATATCTTTTTGAGAGTTTTCGTATGCTAGCACATTGCGACTATAATATCAAGCTCCAACAATCTTAACCAGGATCTTGTTTGTGTAATTTCGCAAAGGTTGCAACAATTTAATTAGCCATGTAAGCTTATGGCTAAAGCTTGAAGTTGAACAACAATTTGTTTAAGTAGGGTTTGGAACTTTGGAGAACATTTGTTGTTTGATTATGATATCATCCATTATTGGAGATCATCTTTTGTTGTTGTACCTATCAGCTAGAGATCACATACAAGCCTCAAGGTAGAGAAGTAATTAATGTTTGTCGGATCTTCATGGTGGAGCTTCATGGTTCATTGAGAGGTATTATCATTGGTCAACACACTTTCCTGGACACTTCCATTTGTGACTTTGTCAACCACCTTTGATGGGTGTGAGGTGTCTTGAGTAGAAGCATTGCTTGCACAAATTGATTGCTTATTACCCCCTCCCCTAGAACACCTTTCCATGATGTTGATGTTATTATTTCTTCATTGGAGGAGTTCTTTGAGCTCTACATCTATTTAAGATGAGTTCCTCCTATTTTAATGGGGTTGTTGGTGAATTAGAGAGAGACTCTTGCACATTGTTTTTTTGTTCTATTCTGCTAAAGAAGGCTATCTGAAATTTGAGAATGTATCTATCATGTACAGTTGCTCATTTTATGCACTACGCTGATTTGATATACTGGAAGTTACTGCTCAATTCCGCTGCAATTAGAGCTTCAACAAGACATCTTGCTTATTGAACGAGGAGGCAAAACAAGGTGCTACCTGTTTTACTTTACTTGCTGTTCCTATTTCCAGATTTATGCATCTCTGTAATAGCATTTCAGTGAAAGTATGTGTGATGTATTAAGTCCTTACATAGGATCACACCTAATTGTTATAACATGTTCACGAGTAGAGCACCCTTAGAAGGGCCTACAAACTCATTAAATTTCCAGAAATTAAATTGGTAGCCATAAGCAATTTGTGCATGTTTATAACACCAACTTTGCCTATCCATTTCCACATATTTTACAGGCTTCTTAGTCATTCTCAACTCCATATGCCCAAACTTAACCATAGGTACTATTCATAGACCTCCAACCACTCTTAAAATAAACTTAATCATTTAATCTATTAACTGTTTTGCTAAAGCAACTCTCCACATCACCTTGAGCCTTGTTAGACTAAACTTTAGCAATCGTATCCTAGGGACACCCCCCTTGTATCAGAGGAGAGCCGGTCTAAAGTGAGAAGAGAGTTTATTAAGGTGACGGTGATTCCCTCTCAAGTTACCCTTAAGCTAGCACAGCTTTAGGACTTAATAGCTTAAGCGCTAGCTTGATCAGTAACACAACCCATGGCCAAGATCTGCGGCATGTAAACTGACTGCTGGTGCAGTACGAACTATCTCAGGAACTAAGGCAACATGTCCGTATGGATCTTGCTGGTCAAGCACGGAAAGCCTCACTGGGTCTCGCAGAAATTAGTTATGTAACACCTGAAAGCCTAATTTTTTAATGACTATGTTTATTAACAAATGATTGCATCAAATTATTATAAAGTCCATAATAAAGCCCTTATTAAATCTCTAATGTGTCCTAAGAGCTACTTATGACCATTATATCTACCATTCAAAACATTGAAATGTGCAAGCATTCCCAGTACTGTAACCTGGGAACCACTATTTCCCACAAATATAATTTCAGCATAAGTGTAAATGTAGGTGCAATTGGAACCATCAATAACTATTATCACCACATACACATCTAAAAATTTAAACATAAAGAGTACTTTTCTCCCACAAATGGAACCATTATATATATTAAAAAAGAAAGCAAATTAACTTTGAACAAGCAAAAGGAAAAAAAATTAAACAAAATTCTTACACCATAGCGATGGAAGCCCAGTAGGGAAGTGGCAGCAATGACAAAAGGAACCGGCATAGATTTGGTGAGAAGCAAAGACTGGTCCAAAGTTGATGTGCCTGCATAATCCTGAAAACTCCAAACAAAAAGATCAGAAGCTAATTCTACCATTATTCCAGGAAAGACAAAAGTTTTACTTAGTTAGTTCACCAGAAGAAAACCCATTCAAATGAATGCATATTTCCAGTACAGCAATTCAAAAAGGCAGCACACTAAATCAACAATTACTCATTTGGTTCTAAATTCTATTCAAAACATAACTATGTGCACAAGATCATGTGATACTTATACAGTTCAAAGTGGGACATTCACACTCCTTGCTAATAAATGCATGCAGAAATACTTGCAAAAAGAAGAATTATGCCATTTCATTGCCTTCCCTGATAACCTTTGCAATCGTGGTTGCATTCCAAAAAGATCATACCATCAATATGTTGACTTTTCATACGAGATGATATTGTATATGAATACGTATTATTACAATGATGAGTGTTCCATATATATAGAACATATGGTGACCATCCATGAAAGGATACATGGCTTGGATAATAAATATATATGGAACACTGATCATAAATAATTATTTATGATATATATGTATACCTTATATAAATATATTATTACATTAATAATATTGTTTAATAATTAACAATCATATTATTAATTATTAATCTAGTAGAATGTCTTTCCGATGCTGCCCAAACATCAATGCTCCCTCTCAGCGAGGGAGACATTCTACATTATGCCAAGATTACCTCTAAAGATTACCTGTGGGTAGCTCTCAAATAGCTTAAATATGTCACCAATTCATTCATTACTTCGTAATACATCTGTACCTCATCATGTGTACCTTCGGTCTCAGTGCCAGCCCTTTTTCATGCTATATGAGATCCACCTATCTCAGTGCCAACCCTTTTTCATGTTGGATGAGAACACTCAATGCCAGCCCTTTTTCATGTTGGATGAGAGCACTCAATGCCATCCCTTTTTCATGTTGGATGAGTTCCACCTGTCTCAATGCCAGCCTTTTTTCATGCTGGATGAGAACACTCAGTGCCAGCCCTTTTTCATGCTGGATGAGTTCCACCTGTCTCGGTGCCAGCCCTTTTTCATGATGGATGAGAACACTCAGTACCAGCCCTTTTTAATGCTGGATGAGTTCCACCTATCTCAGTACCAGCCCTTTTTCATGCTGGATAAGTTCCACCTGTCTCAGTCCCAACCCTTTTTCATGTTGGATGAGAACACTCAGTGCCAGCCCTTTTTCATGCTGGATGAGTTTCACCTGTCTCAGTGCCAACCCTTTTTCATGCTAGATGAGAACACTCAGTGCCAGCCCTTTTTCATGCTGGATGAGTTCCACTTGTTTTAGTGCCAGCCCTTTTTCATGTTGGTTGAGAAAACTCCCTCTGAAGAGGAACCACGTCGAGCTTGTCCCTGAAGTACTCAAACTTCGTCCTCGACAGTGGCTTGGTCAACACGTCCACAACCTGCTCCTCGGTAGTCACGTATTGGAGCCTCATTGCTCCCCTCTGCACCATATCTCTGATATACTAATATTTGATCTCGATATGCTTCGACCTGACATGGAACATCGGATTCTCTGACAACTTCATGCAACTCTGGTTGTCACACCAAATGTAGGTCACCTTCAGTTTGAGACCAAATAACCCAGATAGCAGCTTCTGAAGCCACACTTCTTCTCTACATGTTGCACATGCTGCCACATATTCAGCCTCAGACGTACTAAGTGCTACACATAACTGCTCCCTGCCTAACCACGAGATCATAGTGATCCCATACTGAAATAGCATCTGGAAGTACTCTTTCGATCCACTGCACTTGCTGCCCAATCAAACTCTTTATGCTCCCTCTGAAGCTTGACTCCCTCTGAGGCTATATAGTCTTCGGAGTCATCTGCTCCCTCTGCATGTGTTGACCTCCTCTTCTTCTTCATTACATGGATATGCACAACTCTATGGCTGGATAGTCTTGCTTCATGTTGCTTCCTGCGACCGTCATTATGGCTCCTTCTCAGAGCTATCACCTTTGCCATGTCCTTACACAACTATATACAGTGACCCCACAAATGATACGTCTTCTACTATGACCAACACACATCCATCATCGGCTACCAACACACATCCATCATGTATTCGATGTCATACGGCTACCAACAGACATCCATCATATACTCGATGTCATACGGCTAACCATGCTGATTTTCTAATGTTAAATTAGACAAGCACAATTTTCCGCAAGTGGTAATTACTTCCAATGATATACGATATTACTTTAGTAAAGTCTAGAACATCACAAAGTAATTATACTTAGAAAATTTCAACTACTTAAAAACTTCGATCTCTTCCTTAGATCACTTCCCATGCATGAGAGAGAAAAAACGTGTGTGTCTATGTTTTGTCTTTCAACTGTCTTTTTATAGTAATATTAAATTGATCCAAAGAGACATGTCTATTTGAAAATTAAATTTAAAATATAATTTAATTTTCTTTCTTATAAATAGTTGGAGAATACCTCCTGTAACTACCCAAAGATTAATTTGGTTATAATCCATCCACATAGTATTTGACTTTGTTAAATTGTTCCTCCATAATTCATGCAATTCTTTGCATAAATATAGCTCGAAGTAAATATGCAGTACATTCCTCATATTTAGGTAGTTAGACATTTTTACTAGAAATTATTGCCCACCATAATTTATGGAACTCTTTCTATAAATTAGGTAGGAGTAGAAAGTAAATATCTTGTACGTAGATATTGTAACAACCCCAGAAATTTAACACTCCCAACACTTAATCTACTCTCATTTTCCTGGGCCCTCCTGTGAGGGAGTCAAGCCCAGTCCTGCTCTAATACCATGTTGACTTTTCATAAGAAATGATATTGTATATAAAAATGTATTATTACAATGATGAGTGTTCCATATATATAGAACATATGGTGACCATCCATGAAAGGATGCATCCCTTGGATAATAAATAAATATCGAACACTCATCATAAATAATTATTTATGATATATATTTATACTTTATATACATATATTATTACATTAATAATATTGTTTAATAATTGATAATCATATTATTAATTTTTAATCTAGAAGAATGTCTTTCCGATGCTGCCCAAACATCAACACAATACTTGGATCGTGACTACATAAAATGTTAAAAATAATTAAAAAGTACCTAGGCAAGTGTTTCTCATCACCTAGGCGCCTAAGGGGTGAGAAATTGCCTAATGTGGACCCTAGTCATTTAATTTGTGAGATGCAAATTAAAAGGTGACTTTATGACTTTAGTGATAGGGTGAGTGAAGAGACACTCAATCTCATCCACCCATCTAATCCAATCTCAACCGTTGGATTGTGAAACTCCTCACCTACCACCATGAGGTCGATTAGGGTAGGAGGGCACACCCTAGCTAGGGTTGATTCACTCATTTTGAGAAGAGATCAAGAGAGAGGTTGAGCTTGAGGAAAGAGGCAACATTTGTAGAGCTAGAGCACCCATCCCAAGGCAGCTAGCTAGCACACGTTTCAAGGCAGCAGACAGCAGTTAATGCAATTCGTACAGTACGGATTTGTGGACGTCGTACAGCCATAGATGTGCACAGAAAAGGAGGACAGTAGCAGCATAGTCTGAGAGTATTGGCACGCATCCCAAGGCTTCCATACAGCATTTATTGGCACAGATTTCGAGGATCCTGTTGGGCACATTTTTCTAGGAGAGAAAATCCGTACAGTCCGTACAAACCTACACAGAAATCGAGGGCCGTACAGTCCAAAAAAATTGGGCACATTTTTCGAGGAGGTTGGCACGAGTTTAAAGGTATTTTCCTGTTGGTTTTTTCATACAGTCTTAGCAGAATTTTTGGCACAAAATTCTAGACAGTCTGTACAGCATTTATTGTTGGGACAGCCGTACAGTGTACGGATTTCTAGGACAGAAATCAAGGAGCTCATTCAGGACTGTTCAGAAGGAGTCTTTGCACAAGATAAAGGCTAAGATAAGTTTGTGTATTTTTTTCAAGACGAATATGTTGTAGATGACATTTCTCTGAAGCTCACAAATAATAAAAAGCCCTCTCTCACTGGTTTTCCCCTAGTGGGTTTTTCTAGGGTCATTGTTAGACCAAAAATCTCTGTGTTATTTTATGAGTTTAATGTGCTGCTAATATATTTTATTTCTGCATTAAAACAATGTTCAGAATCCTCATGTTTCAGTTCCGAAATTTATTTTATGTTGAGTTTAATTGGCTGTCATAAATCTGGGTTTGGGCATTAAACATTGGCTGAAAAATCAGTGAGACTGAAACTGGGTTGGGGTCTGATATTTTACATGGTATCAGAGCTAAGTTAAAGAGAAGCAGAAATATTTCAACAAGTCAGAAAATTGGGACAGCAGTCACTTCACCGGATAGAATTTTTCATTTTTCATTTTCAGTAGAAAGGGATCAATGGCTATAGGTTTGAGAGTTGAGGACAGACTTGATGGGGCAGAAAACTTTGGTGCTTGGAAGGAGAGGATGATCTTGTTGTTGCAAGAAAATGAGTTGTGGGACATTGTGGAAAATACCACAACACATCCTGTGGTTGTACCTACTAGTGCTACTCTTCTTCCAGCATACACTAAGAAGAGTATCAAGGCTAAAAGGATTATTCTTGATCCCATCAAGGACCATTTGATTCCTCACTTGATGGGGAAGACAAATGCCTATGAGGTGTGGGAGTCTTTGACGAAGTTGTACCAGAGTACAAATGAAAACCGGAAGATGGTTTTGAGGGAAAAACTGAAGAGCATTAAAATGACCAAGGCTGAAAATGTGGTTATATATCTTAATAGGTTGACACAGGTGAGAGATGAGCTTGGAGTTGTGGGGGAGGCCATAGTTGACAGTGAGCTTGTGAGGACAGCATTGAATGGAGTTTCCAAACAATGGGTTGTTTTTGTTGAGGGCATTGTGGCTAGGGAGAAGCTTCCCAATTGGGAACGTCTTTGGGATGACTTTGTTCAGGAGGAGCCCTGGAGAGATTATGTACATGGTAGTTCATCTACAGGTCATGATGAGGAGAATGTGGCTCTTGATGCCAAGAGCAAGAAGAAGTTCAAAAAAGGTCCTAAGGGAGGAAACAAACTGAAGAGTGAAGGGAAGAAGGACATGAGCAAAGTCAAGTATTTTGCATGCCACAAGCTTGGGCACTATGCAGGTCAGTGTTCTAACAAGAAGAAGAAACAAACAGCAACTTCAACAGCAGTGGAAGAGTTCTCCACCAAGTTTGACAAGGAATTTTCCTTTTTTGTGTGTCTATCCACGAAGACCACTCATCCAGATATGTGGTATATTGACAGTGGGGCCCCCTGCCATATGACAGAGGTTCATGAGCACTTGACAGATCTTACCGAGATTGGTGATGTTGAGGTGGTGCTTGAAGATGATCAGGTGGTCTAGGCAGTTGGTTGTGGGACTATATCATTTCAAAGGGAGTCTTTGCCTCCCATGTTGTTGAGAGAGGTCCTATATGTTCCAGGCTTGAAGAAGAACTTAGTGTCAGTTTCTGCTATTGAGGAGAGGGGCTATGCGGTGTTGTTCCGTGATGGGCAGGTGCTCCTTTTCCCCAAGGGGTATAGTATCACTTCAGCCAAAGTGATTGGGACTAGACATGAGAAGTTGTACAAGCTTATGTTCCAGCCAGCGAGAGCATTGATTCATACTACCAGCAACAGTGATCTATGTGAGCTATGGCACAGAAGGATGGCACATTTGCACCATGGGGCTTTGAGGGTACTAAGGGGGAAAGTGACTGGAGTTCCAGATTTCAGTATAGAGCACCAGGAGTTATGCAAGGGGTGTGCATTGGGAAAGTACACCAAGACTGCTTTTCCTAGCAGTGATAGTAGAGCAGCAGGTATTCTTGATCTTATTCATTCAAATGTATGTGGCCCGACGTCTTCAGCATCATCCACTGGTTGTTTATACTATATGTTATATTCATTGATGACTTCTCATGGAAGTCTTGGATTTTCTTCATGAAGACCAAAGGACAGGTCTTCAGTCGGTTCCAAGATTTCAAAGCTCTTGTGGAGAACCAGACAGGGAAGAAAATCAAAGTTCTGAGGACAGACAATGGGGGTGAGTATACCTCCAAGTAGTTCGTGGACTTTTGTGCAGGACAGGGCATCAGGAGAGAGTTCATTGTTCCTTACAACCCACAAAAGAATGGGGTTGTTGAGAGGAAGAACAGGGCCATTATTGGGGCTACGAGAGCCATGCTACATGATAAGGGGCTGCCACTATTTCTTTGGGTTGAGGCATGCTACACTGCAGTTTATCTGCAAAACAGGAGTCCACACAGGGCAGTGGGGAGTATGACTCCTGAGGAAGCTTTTTCTGGGAAGAAGCATGAGGTGGGGCACTTTCGGATTTTTGGGTGCATCACATATTCACATGTCCCTTCTGAGAAGAGGCAAAAGCTAGATCCCACGGCAGAGAGAGGGATCTTTGTTGGGTATAGCGAGACTTCAAAGGCTTTCCTTATATACCTTCCTTCCTTGAGGAAAATTGTCTTGAGGAGGAATGTGGGATTTGAGGAGGACAGAGCCTTTAGGAAGCCAAGAGGGACAGAGAGGGGTGAGCAGTCTTCACCTTAGATTCAGGTGAGCCCGCAGCAGACTATAGTGACACAGAGTTCGGGGCCACCAGTTTCGGTGACGACTAGTCCACAGGTGACAGGGCCATAGATTTCAGGATCGCAGGTTTCTAGTCCACAGGTTTCTGGATCGGGTACTCCAAAGTCCAGAGTCTACTTCAGGATCACAATCTTTAGGAGATGGGGTTGAGCAGGGAGAGTCCCCTCCATGGGACACTACTTCAGAGAGGAGGGTGCCCAAGTGGATTCAAGATACTTTGAAGGAGGCACAGAGTTCAATGGGAAATCCCAAGCAGGTTGTGAGAGAGTAAACCTCCCGAGAGGTTTTGCAGCTACATCGCGATGGTGAGTAATATTCAAAAGTCTGAGCCTTCCACTTTTGAGGAGGCTACTGCTAGACAGGTTTGGAGAGATGCCATGATGGAAGAGTATAATTCCATCATGAAGAATGATGTCTGGGAAGTTGTTTCTAGACCTGAGGGGAAGTGAGTGGTGACTTCCAGGTGGCTGTATAAACTCAAGCATGCTGCAGATGGCAACATTGAAAAGTACAAAGCTCGTTTTGTGGCTTGGGGGTTTTCATAGGTTGAGGGAGTCGATTATGACGAGACCTTTGTGTCGATTGCTAAATATACCTCGATCGGGTCGATGATTTCCATTGCAACAGAAATGGGTTGGAAGATCCACCAGATGGATGTGAAGACCGCATTTCTGAATGGTCTTATACAAGAGGAGGTGTATATTGAGCAACCATTGGGCTTTGAGGTGCATGGGAGAGAGTCTCATGTGTGTAGACTGAAGAAGGCATTGTATGGGCTGAAACAAGCTCCCAGAGCTTGGTATTCAAGGATTGATGCCTATTTGCAGCAGTTGGGCTTTGAGAAGAGTGAGGCGGATCCCAACCTATACT
>ML793108.1:204404-239057 GCA_009831015.1 Picea engelmannii
AAACAATATATTCTTTAAGAAAATCCAAAAATAGGTCTACCTTTGCCAAAGTTTGCATGCATGTTCCATAGATCCCTTCAGATGGTGAATGCAAATACCTCCAAATGGTTAATGCATTATCATCTTGAACCTCGGGTAGCATCGCGTTTGTTACAACAAGCTTAATTATCATAACAACATCTCGATTTCCCGCATCACACTTTGCTTGAAAATCCTCATCAGGTTTCACTCCACACTTACTTTCCCAATAGAATTTTGTCCAAACACCTATACGCAAAAATTGCAACCATCCTTTGTTTCCATGTATTAAAATTCTTTTCATTTATTTGTATTATGTTCCAACGTAAGATGGGATAAACTGACCATGACTGAATGCTACAAAGCAAGACCAAGATTCACCAAAAGTTTTAAAAAGAACACACTATTCTACGCCTAGGAAATAGTCTTCTTCACTATCAAAATGCAATTTCACAACAAAGATTCACAAAAAAATTATTCTGAAACTATAGAGACCTTTACATCAATACCCTTCAACTTATCTCTTCTACAAGTAATGTA
This sequence comes from Picea engelmannii, assembly GCA_009831015.1. Lineage (NCBI taxonomy): Eukaryota > Viridiplantae > Streptophyta > Pinopsida > Pinales > Pinaceae > Picea > Picea engelmannii. The sequence continues at coordinate 204,963 of ML793108.1, forward strand.
CCTACCCTGCATGAGAGCAGGCACCATGCTTCTACTAGTAGACTTGCTTTGTGATTCGTCCACACCAGCTTTGTCTCAACAACAAATATCTCCCCACGACGGCTCTAACCAGCTCTTCGCTAACCAAGATGGTTCCCTAACTGAAATAGACAACTCTGACAATCTAAGTCACATAACACTGAGACACCGTACATGCAGCTACGAGTGTCCACTGTGAGACACATCAACCCCCAAAATGCAATATGGGGGTCCATTTTATATATATTTAAAAAAATTATATATATTAAAAAAATTACAAATATAAAATTAAATATCGACACAAAGATCCAAATTTTTTAGAACATTTACAAGATATCGATACCGCTAGTTACTCCATCAAACACACAAGAAATTGCAGTATTGAAATTTCAATACACATAAAAATAGAGGTTTAGAAGATAGAACCATAAACCGTATTTTTCCCATTAAGTCATTTGATATCATCAAAATCAAAATGTATTACATAGATGGGAATGCCAGTGGCAAACACAAACAGGGTAGATACTAGATACAACAGATTTTTTCTTTCTTGAGATTGTTGTCTTGCTATAGCAAGGTAATTTGTTAGAGCGTTTTACACTAGCTAAGAGTGAAAAAAGATAGGGTGAATCGCTTTTTCTAACTCTATTTTAGCCCCCTGCATGTCCAAGCCTCAAGGCATGTTAATTTTCTAATCCCAGCAACCTAGGTAAATTACTTCCTTGTGATTTCCTTGCTGAAAATTAAATTTGCAGCTCACAGAATAAAATACACTGGCTGGAATAATTGACTGGAAATAAATAAAACAGTGGAAGCAACTGGAAACCAAATTCCATACATGCACACAGAAATTCTTCCCTTCAGACCAGCTTCTTATTAAATAATATCAAAGTTTACAAGGGCTCCCTTACTGGTAAAATGGCTCAATCAATCTGACAAACATACAGAAATCGTACAGCTCTCATAATATTACTGGCACTTTTCAAAATTTTAGAAGATACAAAAGCGCCATATTAGAATACTTTTTAAAAATACTTTTATCTATTTGAAACTTTTATGATTTATGTTGTCGCTTTCAAGTATATTTACACACAAACAGGTCATACGCGTGTCACCTTCGTTCTGGGTGCTTGAAATATCAGTCCTTTCAATATCTGCTGTAACAATCACACCAGTTTTAGTGTTTCTGGATAAGAAACGTCTGGCAAATATTTCCATAAATGGAAATGGCCTAGAAAAGGTCCCACGGAATTATGTACCATTTTGGTTTCCAAAACGTTTACAGTCAGAAAACAAGAGTGGGGATAGGAGTTTCATGTGATCTTACATATTCAGAGTGGTCTACAACAGAAGAACAATCTATACTAAACTTGTTAGTCAAATATTCATGCACTACTTCATATTTCCTATAATGAAGGATTGAAATATAACTTATAAAACCTTAAAATAAAACCCATAAAAGTAAATAGCAGAGAATACTCATAGCACTATAAATTTGATAACTCACTTTTAAATATTCACCACCTGTAACATAATTAAGTGCAACACCCACTAGATCCAGAGCTGAATAAACAGCCTGCTGCAGCCATTCAATTTCTCTTGGATGAAGCAGACGGTTAAGATATAATTCCTGGGAAAAGGAAAAAAACAACAGACGGTCAACTGCTTCAAGTTGTCCACCATTGTAAAAACAAAACCATAATAACAGAAAATAATGATGGCACATATGCACCTTATTTGTTAAAAATGTATCACCCTATGCAACAAAGGAACAGTTCAACAAAAAATCCAACAGCAATATGTTAGAATCCAAATATCCTAACCTCCAGGGACTCTGCTCTTATGCATAAAACCTGAAGAAGGACGTCATGTATGGTGCTATCATATAGCAATGTCTCCATTAGAATATCCCTCAGTTGCACTGAATGTTGATCCATTTTACATATAATACCCATGCGCATAAGTTCAAAAATCTGCAAACAAAAAAAGAACTATTTTTAAAACATGATAATCAAATATCCATGCCATAGATCATCCATAAGGCCAACTTATTTTTACTTCTTAATCAATGTTACAAGTCATTACAAGCCTCGCATCAAACTGCACCAGTGAATTACCACCCATTTGTTATTTATACTATATTTTCAAGTGAACACCAGAAATGCTTCATCGAAAAGAAGTCACATCATTCAGCAAAACTTATAAGCTTATAACATTCAAAAATCTCTCCAATAGGAACCCCAACAAAAGGAATTTTTCAATTTATGAAGAGATGGCTTACTTGAAAAAGGTCTTGTTAGGTCTTATATGTCAAGATATAATATTGTAAGTCATGCTTTGTTGCTGTTAGTATGAACGGCACTGCAGTAAAATATTAATACATTTATTTTGTTGTTATCTGCTTTACTAAGTATTGGACTAGGTGAATTAAGAGAAGAAAATTATTACAGAAGTGATCTCTAATAGCCTACAAAATTTAAATAAGCCTGTCATGTACCTCATTTGATCATCAAATCCAAACCTATATCTTCAGTTCCCACAATCTATTCTCATTTGTCCAACTTATTTATCTTCACTGTTCGAATTTGGGTATGTTTCCCATCAAAAGCCACATCAGTGGTATCAGACACAAGTTTGGCTCAACAAAATTCTTGCATTTTTCTGATGGGATAATTATTCCCTTGAGAAGCTGATGTTTTAAGTGATCAATCTGCTACTATTGGGTATTTGCTACAATTTTCTACTACTTGCTACTATTTTCTATTATTTTTATTGAAGGCCCACTGGAAATGGCAGATGAGATTGTGCAACAAAGAACAAGCTGTAGATTGTACCCACAGTATTCGATCTGATCATGGCCGTGCAGATCATGGCATTGACAATGTGTGTTTCGTAGCTGTACTATCATAATGGAAAACAAAACAAATCCAGAAGCCAAAGTCTGCAATTTGGACACATGTATGAAGCTTAACACCAGTCGACGTCAAGGAAATCGCCGATGAACATATAGACACAAGAGAGCATCAAGGAAGCTCATCACAAAACATTCATGAACAGAACGCAGATGATTCTCTTACACAACAGGTGTTCCTTTGACGATGCACATGGGCCCAGTTACCTCTCCAGGAGGTACCCTAGAGTTTTCAATTTGGCTACACCATTGTAAGCCCAAGGATGCAAGTTAAAGCCATGTAAACCATAGTGAATGATTTTTGTACTAGACTTCCAGACTTAGTCCGATCATGATCAGTCCCCTTATGTCCCCGTCACACCATCCCTCATCCTAGATAGGATTGGAGATTGTGGCACGGAGCTATTGGGACACGTGATTGTGTGAAGCCGCATGTCTTATGTAGGTGTGATTGCAGTTTGTGGGGCCTAGTCCAGTCCATGTCATGCACACCTATGTCTTCCCACATGGTTATCTTATATTGAGTCTATAGGCATACCTTGGCCATAGTGCACTATCATTTTTGTTCTCAACATGGAAGTCTCGCAAAGTTTTCATCATTGCACGTTTTTTCATGCAAAGGTTCCCGAGACAAAAATACAACATGGGCTCAAAATGACCTAAAAGAGATCATGAGCAAAACCCATGTTCCAAAGTTGTGATTGACAAAATATTAACGGAGTTTTCAGCATTGCACTTCTTTTCATACAGATGCACCCTGGAGGCAAAAATACAACATGGGTTCAAAATTCGCAGAAAAAAATCACGAGCAGAACCCATGTCACAGAATTTTGATTGATGGATTATTGAGAGAGATAATGTCCCTCAAAGGAAAATCGTCCCACTTCTTCTAGAAAATCGTTGGGCACATTTCACAAGGTCAAATGATCAAGGAGTGGAACGTTCGGGGTATTCTAGCATTGGAATAATTTTGGCAAGTCAAAGATTCCTTCTCCACATGCAAAATAATTAATTTTATTTTAAGATGCTCTATTTCCAAGCAAAGTGGTTAATTTAACCACTAAATGACTAAATCATCATGTTTGGGACAAATCATAACTACTCATTAATTGATTTGACACGTCAAACTAGCTGTTAGAAGGAAGAATGGTCAATGTGAACAAAATATAGCTATTATGCTCATTTCTCAAGGGGAAATTGTCCCTAAGTTTATTTCCTCCACCAAATAAATTGATCAAGCAATTTTTAAATGGATTTATCCCATTTTGACCATTGGTTGATGTAATAAAAAAATATATCATATGGTTTAGCCTCCAACCAATTGTGGATGTGCAAACCAAGAATGTTATTTTTAATGGGGAGTTAGAAATTAGTCGTTTCAAATTTTTCTATATAAGGCTAGCTACTCCTCTCTTTTATGTTGTTGAAACTTTGTGAGATCATAATGTCATTTTATAGAACTCAATTCTCTTGTGTCACTGTGGATTATATGTTCTAATGTTTGCTCTTCTTGGTTTTGGATACTTGTAATTGTGCTTTGACAGAAGTTCTTTAGGAGACTTGCGGAAGATAATCAATGAATCCATTGAGGGGCTACATAGTCACGTGGAAGAGAGGAAGATAGGTCTTCATATCCTTACTCTCTTTGTGGGATCCAAGGCTAATACACCCAAGTTGTTGGACCAACTCCTTTGGGAGTAGCTTCAACCAAGTGGTCTATTATCTCTTCGACCCAAGTTGATTGTTATCTGGAGACCATCCTGTAGAGGACCTCTCCTAGCAAGATCCAACGAAGAACCCACCTATTGGTAAAATTTTTAGCATTAGGAGAGATAGTGCTTCCATTCCAAACCCAATCGTCTAGAAATCTATCCGGTCAATCTTGAGCTCACGAGGTCATAATCACATAAACCAGAGACATCATAAGATAAGAATTAAAGGTAAGAAAATCTCTAAATTTCTTCAACCATTTTAATTAAAGATTTTAAATCATCTTTTATTACAAAAATACAAAAAAAATCGTCCCCTAGCTTTGCATTTCAATTTTATCTTCATCAAGCTAGTGGATCTTGGGGCTTTTGCCTTATGGGATTTTCCCTACCCCAAGATAAATATTCTCTTGAGTTTTATGTTTCATTTAGCATCTATTACAAGGGTTTGTTTGAGAAAAAGTGTGCAGATCTACACTATAACAGCAAACAAAATATTCAGATCTACACTCGGTGGACACATTTAAAATGGCACATTTTGTGAGTTTTACCTTCACCCTTTCAATTCAATTTCCAGATCTGATTTCCATGTAATATCTTTATTTCTAGTCATTATAGAGCTTAACTACATCCCAACAATTGATCTTATTGGTTGTAGCAAACTTTGGGTATTGACCCTAGGGAGATTTGAACCCCAAATCTGTAAAAGTAATTTCCAGCTTACTTGAAATTAAATCTACAACAAATATGAAGGCTCTTGGGCTTAGCAAACACTTGTATCTTGTTTCCCTACCTTTCTCACCCACAAATCTGGTGATCTAGTGCATTTTTCCACTTGTGGGAAGCCATTTTCCTTGTTGTGTTCTGCATTTTATTGTATTTTTCTGGTCTAAAGTAATAGGACAGCGAGAAAATCATCTGTTTCCAGCCACTCTAATCAAGGTAATTACATTGTAAGTCATCCGGCAAGTGGTAAGATCATTCCCCCTCTCTTGTAATTCATTTTTATCATTTTTTGGGGGGGGTAAAGGGTAAGATTAGCTTGTTGTTTGATCATTCTATTTTCTGCAGTAGCTTTATTTCAGCAAGCATTAAAAATAACTAACTCCTACCCCTTTCACCATAGCCTGTTATTTAAGGCGTTGCTCTACTAATCGGTTGGGTAAGGTGATTGTGCTATGTTATAGGGAAGCTTTCCAAAGCCTTTTGAGAGTGGGAGTTGGGCTTGAACAGGGAGAGGATAGGTGTTGTAGTGACATTGGGCAACTATCCCTTATGTTGCTCCCATAGCAGTCTAAGACCTTGTAGGACTGCTAGTTTGGGTGGTAACAGACCCCAAGCATAATGAAACCCTCAATCCCCCATTGTTGTTCTCCCTATCGCATGGACCTCAAGTAGTGACAATCACAGCCAAGAATGACCAAGAGAAAACATAATGGGAGCACAGCTGCTGAGAATGGGAGACAGTAAGCAACAACATTTCAATGGTTTTTAAGGTTTTCTAAGATCTAGAAATATTTAATTGCTATTGATTTTTTCTTCAAACCCATGTGAGATCCATTTTAGGCTTCAAACATTGGGAATATCTACGGGCACTTTACTAAATGTTGTGGGTAAGTTAAAAGGATCCAGACTCAATTATATCTCCAAGGTCAAAATATATTCAAAGTCAAAATTTAAATTCTAGCCTTATTTCTGTTGAAGCTTCTCATTTGAGTCAAAATAAAGGTTTTGGTTGTAAGATAAGTATATTTCAAAGTAATTCAATCCACTTAAAAATGGTATCCATTCACATCGACAAAATTAAATGCACACCTTAAAGGGTGCATGAGTCCAAAATTAAAAGCTTTTACATCTGAAGTACAAATATTTATTTGAAGTCTTAACTATAAAGGTTCACGAGAGATGCTATTGATATTATATGATAGTGGTCCTATTATTTTGATCAAAGTATATCACTTAATATCTGTCTCTATATTATTGTGGTCAAGTGGCATATTACTCCCATATGTAAAAAGTTTCTACAAATTCATTGTAAAGAGGATAATTGCTCCTCCCATTATTGCCCGATACAAGGGATTCATATAACCCCTTCTTTCTCTCCTTGTAAAAGCATTTAATTTATTAATCTTTAACGTGATTTAGCTTTCCTTTATCAGCTCAAAACACCCTTGCGTAGCTTGTTTCCAATACAAAAGGTACCTAAAACGCAACCTATCATCAATCTCAAGTTTGTGATTCTTGTATATCGTGGTATCAGAGGCCTAGCAAAGCTTGAAAACTTAATTTCCACCTTGAATAAGTGGTTTTTGTATGCAACTAATGAAGTCATATTGCTCCTTTGCACCATTCAATGCTTGAAGACGAAATTGTTGCAAATGGCTCTTGGCACAAGAAACTCATCAATACATGAGAATTTCCTGAGATCTTTACAAGCAACCTTCTTTCCTACAACTAATCAAATTGATCGCACTCAAGATTAGCTTACTCTTGAACAGAGGATGGATCTGAATGTTTAGAAATACATGGAGCAATTTCACTCTTTGCACTTGCAATTAGAGGCTGATGAAGATAAAAAGAGATTGGTCAACAAATATAACAATGGTTGAGCAACATTGATACCTTAAGCCTTCAAGTATCAAATTCTTCAATATCAACATCCTCTAGGATTGCAACGGTCCATCTAGGTCCGTAGGAGGCGGGAGTGAAACTGCATATGTTTGAGCGAGATCCTTGGGCCATGAGCCCAATGACACTAAATGTAGTCAAGACAAACAATGAAACCATCCTCCAACTCTCTCAACACGCCCCATAGCTCAACACCGTATCGAATAGTGGGTTTATCGATTAGTCTAAAGGAGTCGACCACCAGGAACTGTGCCCGCCTTCCTTAGACAACCAATAGAACAAGATCAGTATTCACTCAGAAACTTCTATTGTAATTCGATCTCACCAGTCCAGTAAGCAAGGCATTATAAAATAATAATTACTGTGTTAGTTATGATCCATGTCAGTGTTAGTCAATCTATATTTTTGTAATAAATCCTTCGCCAGTATAGTAAGAAAGGCTATTACTAAAATAATCTGTGAGTCAATCTTTGTCAGTCCATTGTTGCGGGAAACAACCCTCGCGAGTCTAAATTAGCAGGGCGTTGCAGAAATAAAGCAGCAACTACTATTGTAGCTGCAAATAATACAGAGTAATGAAGTCGCCCTGCATTATTAAAGGGGCATCTTTCTCTCTAGTAATATTTGAAGAAGTTTTTCCAAACCATATTCTCTCCTTCTGTTTGCTAAGGCGATTTGTTGTGTGTGAGCGTTTTTTTTATACGTTTTACTGCGCACCAAGTGTAAGCAATGCGCCCTCTCTTATTTTTTGTAAGGGAGTGTTTTGTTGTTGTTTTCTGGAGTGCGCACCAAACGAAATTAGTGAGCCCTCCTTTTTCTAGCTATTATTACAGATCAATTGATATCAGAGCAGTTTCCATGGGAAAGCTTCTGCACACAGTAAGAAGGAGAAGATGGAGAAGTCATTCGCTAGCTTCAGACAAGAGAATTCGCTAGTTAGGACCTCCACGCTCTTTCCAAAGCTTCCAAGTTGCCCTTCTCAGGGTTCTTTAGCATCTCCGTGCTTGAGACCTCCTTTGCACCCTCCTCAGGGCTCCTCGTTCACCCTTCTCAAGGCCCCTTTACAGTTCACTTCTGCAAGCAAGTTCACGTATCTTTTGTCGAGTGGATACGCTCTCCCTTCCGTGAATAAAAATAATGTCGCCGCGAAGAGAAACCTCTACTGAGGAGTCCAGTGCCGCCATGTATGCTCTAGTCAAGACTTGGCGCTGGCTCTACATGAATTACTTCGACTACAATAGCGAAGGACTCCTACATACATGATGTTTTGAACGTCAACAACTTAAAGTTGTTCGAGCCGCCAATTCTAGAAGATGCAGTAACTGTCCAGCATCCAATGGACAATATTCCCGACTTTCAACCTCCGCTCCTGCACGATAAAATTATGAATATGCACACCAAGACCACACGTCAGCAACAACATGTTTCATATCTGGCCGAAAAACAGGGACAAACCACAGCATAGGCCAAGTGGATGACAGCCAAGAGACTGCAGCGAAAGTTTCCTCAGTTGTTGGCGGAAGTAAGGACACTTCCGGATCTAAACAGGAAGGAATTGGACCACCAAGAAGGGCGTCCACCTTCCTTAGACAACTAGTAGAAGAGGATCAATATTTACTCAAAAACTTCTATTGTAATCTGATCTCGACAGTCCAGTAAGCAAGGTGTTCTAAAATAATATTTACTATGTTAGTTTTGATCCGTGTCAGTGTTAGTCACTCTATATTTTTGTAATAAAGCCTTCGCCAGTATAGTGAGCAAGGCTATTCCTAAAATAATGTGAGTCATACTTTGTCAGTCTGTTGTTGCGGGAAACAACCCTCGCCGGTTTAAATGAGCAAGGCGTTGCAGAAATAAAGCAGCAACTACTATTGTAACTACAAATAATGCAGAGTAAACAAGTCGCCCTGCATTATTAAAAGGGCGTCTTGTTAGAATGTTGTGCTCATTTAACCATAGACAATATCACAATATTGTCACCCAACCATAAGCACGCAGCCAACCCCGAGCATCGTAACTGTTGAAAGATAGAATGATTTTGGAAGCAACACTAGACCCAACAAATAACCAAGAGAGATAGAGCACACCTTTCTCCTAAGGTAGCGCACCAAGCAAAAAGTCCCAAACCATAGACCAAGACCAGTACCCAGATGCAGTCGTTGCAGTTGCACTCTTCCTCTAGACTTGTGCACCACTTTCTTGTGTGTGAGTGTGTTATCAAATGAGCTCAAGCGCCTTCTGTTTATACTAATCTCGCCAGGTGAACATGTGTCTCCTCAAGTAGGGTCGACTTGTCCTTTTCTGCATATAATACTTCAATATTACTTATTTTGCTGAGTCGACTTGTCTTCCAGGGTTTTCACACATTTGTTTAGGTTTTCTCTTGCTTCTGGACTATTCTATTCAATCAAAGGTTTATCCATGGACGTTAATACCTCTCGCAGCTACCAAAACATCAACACTCCCTCTTAGCTAGGGAGGTATTTTACCATGATGTTCCCTTCTAGTCTTCATAGCCTTGCTCGATAAGCCATCATCCTCTCGTCACGGTTACTCCAACCATGCTATTGGTAGCATCATTACGTCACACATGGCTACACCCATGTGGACCTATCAATCTCGTCTAGGGGCCACAACCCGCTAGAGAACACTAGAGCTACACCTTGTACTGTGTGTTACCATCATCGTCATGGGATACACCCGCATTACGTGCTCACCCATGGCTACACCCATGTCCTGAGTATCATCATTACTATCATCATTATCCATCCATCTCACATGGCATAAGACCTACATGGTCTTGCAGACCGGTAGCATCACCAGAGCTACACAAGCTATCTCATGATGAGCCAGATCATATTACGAGCAACACCATCACAGCCATACAGGTTCTCCACTATGCCACTAGCGTACCAGACTATCTCACTGATGTAGCAACAACTTGGCATACCAGACCATCTCACTGGAGTAGCCTACATCTTGGCATATATCCTACAACTCGACATGAATCCTACAACTTGGCAAGAAGCCTATTGAGATTTGGGTACCTTGGAAAATGGTCCCCCTTGTGTTTGTGAGCTTCTAAACACGTGAGGGAAGCACTTTGTACCTTGTACTATGTACTTTGTGTCTAATTTCACTTTGACTTAGGAGATTTAAGTCAAAAGTGAAATTTGATCATTTTAGCTTAAACTGACAATTAATTCACAAAGTGGGTGAATTAATAGACATAAAATGGAAACTATGGAAACTTAAGTGAAGTGGGTTTTGAGTTGAGATATATGTGAGATGATCTCAACCATTGATTAGGGATGAGATGAGATGATCTCATCCATCCATCATTTAGGTTTCCTTATGCTTCGTAAAGGAGAGCGCAAGGGGCAAAGGAGGGCTCATTCCTTGTTTTGTTCACTTGAGGAGAAGTAAGAGGAGCAAGAGGATGAGAACAGTTGCATTGGGAAAGGCAAGCTAGGGTGCAAGCTTCCATGGAGAGAGGCATCTAGCTTGGAGTCTCAGTATTTAGTGGGGAGCTTCCAGTTCTGAGGAGGGAGCACTTGAGGAGGAGGGCACATCATCAGTGGGGAGCACTTACACCTGTCAGACTGCAGTGGGATCAATTGCAAAGGGAGGCCACACATCATAGCTTCATTCCTGTGGAGGGGTTTTCCATTCTGAGCTCCCAGCTTGCATCTAGAGCAATTTTGGTGGATTTGGTAGCATTTATGAGGGGCACACCATGCTAGGGCGCACTTGCTTGGTTTGGACTTGTATTTCAGCTTGAGACAAGCTGCTATTGTAACAAGTTCATCTATATTTTGTACTTGATGTATTCCACCATCTATTTCCTCATTATATAGACATATATCCCAAACTAGTTTTCCCCGGGGGGGGTTTATCTAGGGTCATGTTGACCAAAAATACCTGTGTCAAATTTATACATGCTTAGAAGTGTAGATTAGCATTTTAAAGTTCAAAGATCTAGAGGTAGTGTTATGTGTTTTAATGTATTATGCATGTGCTAACATTGAGTAAATAAAATACTTGCAAGGGCACCTTAAAAGAGCACTTAACCATCAAATATTGAGCAGAAAGTTGGGTGACTGTTTGTTGTCCTAAAACAGCAAGAAAAGACAGCCACACAGTTGAAACTTAGAGCCATACTAAGGTCAAGGACAGACCTTAGATGGCAGCCTCATAAGACCTCAGAAAATCTACAAAGCCTACAACTTGACATCAAGCCTACAACTCGACACAAGGCCTACAACTCGGCATCAAGCCTACAACTCGGCATCAAGCCTACAACTCAGCACAAGGCCTAYAACTCACCATCAAGCCTACAACTCAATATCAAGCCTACAACTCAGCACGAAGCCTACAACTCGGCATGAAGCATACAACTCGGCATGAAGCCGACAACTCAGCACAAAGGCCTSCAACTCGACACAAAGGCCTACAATTTGGCACAAAGGCCTACAACTCGGCACGAAGCCTACAACTCGGCACAAAGGCCTACAACTTGGCATGAAGCCTACAACTTGGCACAAAGGCCTACAAGATCCTTCTTTTCGAATTCTGCCATCGACTCCCTTTAACTGAGAGAATCGTCAAACCACGCTTTCGTCTGCTGCATGTCCCTATCCATCCTGCAAAGTGTCACGAAACCTTGCTTCTTCCTGATCACTGACTCCCTCTAAGTCCTTTCAAGTCTTGTTTTTTTGTGGTAACCTTTCTAGAATCTGTAGGATAACCTGCCGGAAACAGAAACAACAAGAGCAAAAGTATTTCCAATATAAAACCTTTTTATATAAGAACATATCAATTCCATGGTAATTCATTATAGCATTACCAAGGTGTCCTGCCTCAAAACAAGAACAAGAAATCTCTCCTAAAAGAGATGTTAGTTCATATTGCAATTAAGTACAATAAGAATTTATATTAATAGTACATGCTACTAAGTATTCATTTGTTCCTAGCATTAATAAAATCTAAAGGATTGCAATACTTAAGTAGCAATAAAAATATCAAACCTGATATGCAAATCTGGAGTCTGGCTATTGTTTCGCTTGAGTTGATTTTCTTCTGAGACAAGTATTCTTTCCAACCTGGAGTGTGTGTTGTTCCTCTGAATGTATTAGATCTGAGATCTTTTTGGCTCTACGATTGCTTCTTGGACAAAGATCCCTTCTCTTTCCAGAGATTTAAATCTGCAGTAGTTGTTTTTTATTGTTTCTCCTATTCCACATTCAAGTGGTTGGAAGCTCCAAAAATCAAACTCTTCTTCCTTTGATGCCTGCTCTTAAGTCTGTGGTTCCATAATTTTTCCCTTTGTTCTTTGCAAGGATGATGTTAATCCTTCTCTTCCATGCTCTACCAAGAGACTATGCTTTTCTTGCGCCACTCTGATTTCATGGAGGAAGTCATGATGTCTTTGACTTTGAACTTGACCGGTCTTTTGACTTTGACCCCAAGATTCAACTTTCACGTTTTTTATGGTTGAGGGCACCAGGAGATGCATTGGGTTAGGGTGCACTAGGATAACCAAAAATTAGTCCCAATACTTCATAGAAACTTTCATTGCAACCAGTACTGCAACGTGTGCTGCAACTGGCACTGCAACTAGTGTTGCAACTGGAACTGTAACTGGCACTGCAATTGGTGCTACAATTGGCACGAAGGAATTGACACTACAACTCCAATTATGACAGGGAGTTGCATATCTAATTCCGAAGGCGGTGTGGGCCCATAACATGTTAGAATGTTTTGCTCGTTTAACCATAGAATATATCACAATATTGTCACCCAACCATAGGCATGCAACCACCCCCGAGCACCGTAACCCTTGACAAATAGAATGATTCTGGAAGCATCACTAAACCCAACAGATAACCAAGAGAGAGAAGGCGCACTTTTCTCCTAAGGTAGCACACCAAGCAGAAAGTCCCAAACCACAGACCAAGGCCAGTACCCAACTGCAGTCGTTGCAATTGCACTCTTCATCTAGACTTGCGCACCACTTTCTTGTGTGTGAGTGTGCTACCAAATGAGCTCAAGCCTCTTCTATTTATACTAATCTGGCCAAGTGAACAAGTCTCTTCAAGCAGGGTCAACCTGTCCTTTTCTGCATATAATACTTCAATATTACTTATTCTGTTGAGCCAACTTGTCTTCCAGGGTTTTCACACATTTTTTTAGGTTTTCTCTTGCTTATGGAATATTCTAATCTAGTCAAAGGTTTATCCATGGAGGTTAATACCTCCCGCAGCTACCAAAACATCAACACGTCCTTCTCTCTAGTAAGATTTGATGAAGTTTTTCCGAACCATTTTCTCTCCTTTTGCTTGCTAAGGTGATTTGTTGTGTGTGAGCATTTTGGTTATACGTTTTATTGTGCCCCAAGTGTAACAGGTGCGCCCTCTCTTATGTTCCCGTAAGGGAATGTTTTGCTTATGTTTTCTGGAGTGTGCACCAAGCGAAATTAGTGTGCCCTCCTTTTTCTAGCTCTCGTTACAAATCAAGGAGGAACAACTTTGTTAGGATGTATAAAAAATGCAAATGGAAACATAACAGTGGTTGACCACCATTGAGACCTCAAGACTTCAAGTATCAAATTCTTCAATATCAAGATGCTCTCAAACCTAGGAATCTGATGGTCCATCTAGATCCGTAAGAGGGGGGATTGAAACCAGATATGGTTGAGTGGACCATAAGCTCAATGACATTGAATGTAGTCAAGACAAACAATGAAACCATCCTACAACTCTCTCAAGACACCCCCATAGCTCAACACCATATAGAACAGTGGGTTTATCGATGATCTAAAGGAGGACCAACTTTGATAGGATGTCACTTAAAATACAAATGGAAACATTGGTATCCCAACATGATAAGGGAAGCATACCCCTTCCTATGTCAATGCTAGGAAGAAGGAATATTAGTTAAACTAGGGTTGGTGAACTATACTACCCAATATGTGTAAACAATGATGCTTTCCACCTCCCCTACATAAAAAATGAAATGAAATTCTTCTAGAAAGTCCTTGGAGGTATTGAAGATCATGACCTTAGTCTACTACTGTTTACCGCCATCTCTTTAGGATCAAAAACGCTAGTGAGGACCTCACCATCTACAAACAAGATTAAAGAAACCAAGCCATAGTGTAACATATCGTCACCATCTACATGATTAGTTCATCAATGTAGATCCCAAACAATGTAGGTGATAGCAAGTAACCCTATTTGAGGCCAATTGTGCTCCTGAAAAAATCAGAGAGGCTCTAATGTGTACTAAGCCGCCCAACCATTGTTCAATAGACCATCATGGCTGCCACAATAAATAACTCAAAAACACCAATGTCACGAAATCTCTAAAAATGAGATCCCGAAGAATAGAATCAAACACATTCTGAAAATCTATAAAACCACAAAAATGAACTCCCTAACATTAAACTGGCAATGTTGATGTAGAACAATTCATGTCACCAACCATCTATCTAAACATTAACTCACCAACCAGATGAGATCCAATGTTGGCTCAAGATTTCAGTCTCTCTACCATTGATGCAGATTCTAGTTTGTCCACTAAACGCACTCCATCCAAAACTTGATAGCACCACAAAACGACAGTCTTATTCAACTACAGTAGAAGCACCATTCAGCTTCAATACAGAAGCAACTTTGCCCTCTCTAAGGGTTTCCTTATCTTCATCAACAGCGAGATGAGGCTCCCAAAGTTACACGAACCATGGGTGCGATCAGAATCGGCAGAAGTATTCAGTGCAAGTGTGGCATTCATCCAGAAACTAGGAATCATGGAATCAAAACCCTAACTCTAATTTCTTTTATAAATATATTTTTAAAATTAAAATTTTATATAGAAGAAAAATGAAAGTTGAATCAAAGCCTATCAACTGTTTCGCTTTCATAATCAATTGCCAATTGGGGAATGAGACAGAACCACCAACTTCATTGAAGATCTAATGGCTGCAATTTCTAGCAAATAGCATCATCAAATATTCAGATTATAACACCGAAATAATATGAACCAAGATGGAGAACAGTGAGAAGAAGTAAAATCAACTCCTCTAATTGCAATAGGAGAAACAAAACTTACTAGTACTGGAAAACTGTGAGAAGAAGTAAAATCAATTCCTCTAATTGAGAGAGGAGAGTAATGGAAAAATGTAAAGTCTGAACACTTCTAATTCAGATTACCAAACTATGATAATACATGAGTGGCGATAGCCAAATACAAAGAGAGAACCACTAAATCCAAAAAGACACAGATATAAACATTAACCTTTCAGATGAGAGTCACAATTCTGTATAAGACAGACTACATTGAAGACAACTCACTGTACAAAACTACTAACATACAAACTGCTCTAATTTTGACCAAGTTAGCAATTTATTTTTATGTAAATAGTGTGCTCACTATTCCTAGAGATGATGATGGTAAAATGTCTGCAAAAGATGCAACTATGGGGTAAATCTAGCACAATTCTGTCACTGGTAACTGGATCCACTTATACGGGAAAGGGATCCTATTCTACAAAAAGGATACAATCCAAAACATAAAAAAAACCCAAGAATCATTCTGAGATGCCACAAAGAATCGGATGTGGGTACCCAGTGCCTTAAGGAAAATCTGATAACTATGACTTCAACAAATGAAGCAAATTACACGTTCTTCTTACCATTTGTTTTGTCGTTTGCTTAGACAATCTTCTTTTGCTTGAAAAAGCTCCTCTAACTGCACTTCCTCTAGATCTCTCTACCACTTCTTCAGCCTATCTTTCTCTATTCTACATCCAAATCAGCATTTCTTTTTGCCTGATTTGGATCATTTTCAGCCATCTCATTACTGAATTCTCTTTGTACATCAACTCCAGACAATTGTCCTTGCTCTTGTATCCATTCACCATGCAAAGTGGCTGATTTTTCAGCCATTTTACAGCCAGCAAGAGCAATTTTCGGACCTGATTTCTGATTTGGAAAGGGCCATAACATTCCTGCATCCTCTTCAATTTTGACATCTCTAAAATAAATCACTTTCTTAGTAGCCATGTCTCCCATCATGTACATCTTATGTTGTTCACTATACAGAGTAAACATTAATTTTCGTCATTTTGCATCCAATTTCATTCTTTCTTCTGGAATTTGTTAGCTTTCAGGACTACTCCAAAACTGTTTACACCATCTTTAGGGGTGCTTCATATTGATGTGGGGAGCATGCGTATGGATAGCCCTTGGTTGTTCCATGATGGACATGCACATCTAGAGGTCGCCTACTCTTGGGTTGCTAGACCTTTCTTGACGCTCGTGTAACATTTTTCCTCGGAGCGTCGAAGACCTTGACAGCTTGTTGACTTCTTCATGATGGCCACATGGAGGTTGAGTTGCTTGTTAGGAAGGCACTTTGTTTTGGAGGAGTGCTGGGAATTTTGTACAAGGGCACTAAAACCTAGAAAGCATGGGCACACTTGGTTTCCTACATGGAGGCTTGTACTAGACTTGAGGACACTTGGGTTGAGCGAGTGATCATGTAGGTGTGGTGTACCTGAGGGAGAAAGTTGTTGTGAACGAGCATTGGAGCCTTGGAGGCTTGTGAAGGAGGAGCATTGGACACATCTCGTGAAGCATTCACGCATTGGATCCATGCTTGTTGACAACATCACCTTGGACCTGGACACGTATACTTCTAGTGTGAACCTACTAGTTAGAGATAGGTTGCTTGTAAAGGTTTACAACCATTTTACAGTGTGGGCATTCCTTGTCTCTCATAAATGGAGAAAGGAGAGAGCTCTTTCACCAACTATTAATTCATCATCTCGTGTTAGAGATGTGAGGAGAGCAATGCAATTGCTTCTCTCTCTAGTGTAATCTTCCTTCTATCATCTCTCTTTGCTTTAAGCACTAGGTTTCTTGGAGAAGTTCAAGGTTATTCTAGGCTTAGGGTTCATCTTAAGGAGGCAAAGAAAACAGGTTTTACCCTAGAGGAGGTTGATTGAGGAGAGAACAAAACGTCTTGGACACTTGTGGGAGACAAGTGTTGAAGCCAAGGAGGACTTGCTTGTGTTGATGCTTGCTTGTTGGAGATTTTTAGTAGTTGCTAGGGTTTCTTAGTTTTCCCTAGCTAGGGTTTTGGAGAGCTTGAAGAATTGTACCAGCTTCTGATAAGTTGTGAGTATTTACTATAGAAATTTTGAGTTCCTATTAAGCTGCCATCTGGATCTGTCTTTGACCTCAAGATGGCTCTAAGTTTCAATCTCTGTGACTATCCCTTGTTGTTGTTTTAGGACAAAAAACAGTCAAGTACTTTCTGTTCACAGTTTGATGGTTAAGTGTCCTTTTAAGGTTCCCTTGCAAGTGTTCTATTATCTCAATGTTAGAACATGCAATATACTCAAAACAAGTAACACTACCTCTATATCTTTACAACTCTAAATGTTGATTTACAATTCTAAGCATGCATGAAATGAACACAAGTATTTTTGGTCAACATGACTCTGGATAAAGCCCCCCCTGGGAAAACCAGTTTGGAATGGAAGCATATATATGTGGAGAATAGATAATAGAATACAACAATTACATGAAACAAATGAACCTGATACAATAGCAGCTTGTCTCAGGCTGCAACACAAGTCCAAGAGTGAGAGATGTGCCCAACCATGGTGCGCCCTCCTCAAATATTTCTCTATCCACTAAAATGAAGCACCCTTGCTCCCTGAAGCTCTGATGGAGAAACCCTTGCACCACAATGTACTCTGGTGTGTTGCCTCTCCACTGAAACTGTCCTCAAAGCAATCTGACCACTGTAAGACCTCCATGTTATAGGTGTGCCCTCCTCCTCAAGTGCACCCTACTCCAAGCAAGAACAACAACCACAAATAAATTGGGCCCTAAGCCTTCATGAGCCCTCCATGAAAAGAGGCGCCCAAGCTCTCCTCTCCCAATGGTTCCATTCTCATCCTCTTTCCCTTCTCCAAATTCTCTTGGTGAACATACAAGTGAATGAGCCTCTCCTTGCCATATGCGCCCCTCTTAAGAAAACATAAGAAAACCTAAATGTTGGATGGATGAGATCATCTCATCCCATCTCTAATCAATGGTTGAGATCTCTCCAAAAGAATCTCAACTCAAAACCCACTTTACTCAAGTTTCCATAGTTTCATTTTATGTCCTTCAATTCACCCACAAAGTGAATTAATAGTCATTTTAGGCCAAAATGACCAAATTTCACTTTTGAATTAAATCTCCTAAGTCAAAGTGAAATTARACATAAAGTACATGGTACATAGTACAAAGTATTTCCCACTGGTGTTTAGAGGCTCACAAACACAAGGGAACCACTTTCCAAGGTACCCAAATCTCAACATGTACATGTACTTCATTTCTATCATATATATATATATGAAGTTTTCAGTTGTATGAAATTGTGTAATTGCAGATTTGAATCTCACCTTGCATTGTCTTCTTAAATGGGTAATTTCCAGCACTTCGTGTTCATGCTGATTTGACATAACATAAGGATGAAAGTGTCAAGAGATTTAACATATATCTTAAAGATAATACAACAGATTTATTCCTGGGAGCATGTGGTAATTAAAGTGATTTTGGACCTAGTCTATGTTTGGAAAGTGTGCCCCAAGGCTGAAACTTGTTGGCATATTTGGCATCTTTTCTCTTCCACTGCCTAGTGTGTTGGGTTGAAGTGAGATGAAATATTGTCCATTGTTTGCTTCTGTAAAATAATAATTCAGATCAGCCCTAAGCCTGCAGTTCATAGGGACTAGATCTAGGAAATCTCCTTGTGAGGTGAAATTTAGGAATTTGAATAAAAACCTTAGAACAGAAATCTCTACATCGTATCAGAGCTATCTTGCTGAAATCACACTTTTGGGGAAGAGGCAATTGGTATTTCAGCTGTATTGTACCTGGGAGTGGTACTTGACCTTGTTGAGGTTGTTGGGTATGAAACCCTAAGTTGCTTGGGAGAAGCTTTTGAGCCCTTGAAGGGTTATTCTACATTGTTGTTGTTGACTTTTGACATAAGGTTTGCATCAGATTTGTAGGATGATGACTCCCAATCTTAGAGAGTGTGACAAGTTCGATGGTGCTTCCAATTTCATGCCTTGGAATCTAATGCTGCAAATGCTTATTGAGAAAGCCAAGATTTGGGACAATGTTGAGAAAGTGATAGCTGCCCCTCCCAATTAGACAAAGTTGGCCAGCCATAACGAGATCGAGGTCAAAGAAAAGTGAATCATTCTTGATTCGATGAAGGATCACTCCATCCCTCACATTGCAAAGAAGAAGACCAATACGGATATGTTTGATACTTTCTTTGGTTTATTTCAAAGTACTTGTATTTCTTGACAGATGCTCTTGATGAACCAGTCTTCAACCATCAACATGGGTAAGAGAGACATGTTGGTGAGCTACCTTACCAAGGTCATAGAGTTGAAGGACCATCTGCCTACCATAGGGAAAAATGTGGAGGACAAGGAGTTGGTGTCCATTCCTTTGAATACACTCTTTTCATATTGGATGCCATTCTCCCAAGGTGTTTGTACTCGTGACAACTTTCCAAAATTTGCAAAGCATTGGGATAACCTTGCGCAAGAAAACATCAGGTCGGAGACATGTTCAAACCAGCAAAAGGAAGTAGATGAAGAAAACTTTGTTGAGAAGACCAAGAAGGGAACAAGAAGGTTAAGAAGGAACATTCAAGTCCAGGAAATAAAGACTTGAGTAAGGTGAAATATTTTAGGTGTCACCAGATGGGACATTATACCAACCAATTTCCAGAGAAGAAGGGGAAGGCCAAACAGATTGCAATAGGTATTGTAGCAGGAGTGAATGAGGGACCATTCTAGTTCACCATCACCTATGGTCTCTTGTTTGTCTTGTAACAATGTGTCAAGTGTTTGATAGTATGTGGACAATGGGGCATCAAGACAAATGACTTGTAACAAGAAACTCTTTAGCAAGCTTCAACGGCAAGAGGGAGGTATGTGTGTGGAGTTCAACGATGATGCTTAAATGATTGGGCTCCATTTCCTTCCAGATGCCATCAAGCAATGTTCTTGAGTTTAATGAAGTTTTGTTTCTTCCTGGATTGAAGAAAAATATTTTTTCAATTTCTTATTTGGCAAATCATCAGTGCAAAGTTGCATTTGAAGGATAATAGTGCACTATCAATTATTGAACTCTAGCTCATTTGAGGACTTTAATTAAAGGTGTGCATGAGAATGGTCATTATAAGTTGTTTGTTGACCCTCTGGCACTGGATAAGAATTCTAGCTATGAGAAAGCATATGTACATGTAATGGTTGTATGCCATGGAGACAAGTTAAAAAACTATTACGCAATCAAAGATTGATTCCAAGGTTTACCTAATAAGAGTGTTGTAGACTATAGGGACAAGGTTGTTGGATTCTATCCAAGAGGAGGAGTTGACCTTGATGAGACTCATGCTCCAATTACCAGAGGATTCACACAAGATGAACGAGTTTACTATGTTGAGGTTGTTGATTTAGTCACCAAAGCTTTCAACGTGCATGGGAAAGATACCTTGTTTATATCTTGTTGACAACCCTAGGTGGGTTGTTGCATGTACCAAGAGCTTGGAATTTCAAGATGGATGGGATATGTGCAGTTGTCTATATTTTTTATTTTGATAACTCTGATCCAGTTGTCTTAGTCTTGTATGGAAATGTGATTATCTTTGCAAGACATCTTGCAAAATGCATGTTGTGGTGTTTGAAGATCTTGACCTATGATATTGACTTGAAGGATGATGGTGTTTAGAAGGTTGTTTTCGATCCAATGTTATGTTTTTCCAGATTCATAGGTGGTCAATACTCCTTGGAGATTCAAAATATTGTCATAGCCTCTTGTATTGTTAGATACAATATGACTTCTAGAACTTACAGCATCTACATTCCAGCACAGAGGGACATTAAGGTGAGCAAAGATGTGAAATTTGATGACGATGTCAGATCTTCTAGTTCATAGGGTTTTCCTTTAGAGACTAAAGTGAGAGAGGAGGTTGTTGTTCTAGACATTGACTCTAAGGTCAGAGCCGAGTTAGATTCAAGAGTGGACGGGGTGATATTAAGGGTCGATATCCCCTCACCTACTTTTCTAACACAACAGAAGCTGAGATGCCTTACTCAAACACTACAGCATACATAGGAGCATGTAGAAGTGCCTAGATCTTCAATGATGGCAGGTATACCTCCAACATGATAAACTAAACATATTGCATTGGCTCCCTCCATTTGTAAGCCTTCTAGTTGTTTTGGAGACATCAACCGTGATGATGGAAGAGTGTGAAGTTTGGTGGACAAATCACAAGAGACAATGGTTCATTCCAGGACTATAGCAAGTTTAGATTTGCAGATGGAAATTTTGGTTTGAGTTGCCAAGGGTTAAGACTAGTGTTTGTGAAATCAATTTCCTTGTGTAGAGGACTATTAGCTTTCTAGCTTACTCCGAAAGTGTTTACACCATGTTTGGGAGTGCTTCATATGATGTCAAGTCCATGGTGTATTGATGAACCTTGTTTGTTTTATGATGGACATGCACATGTGGAGGTAGCTTACTCTTGGATTGCTACCTTGCTTGATTCTTATGTAGCATTCGTCTTTAGAGTGTTGGAGGCCTTGACAGCTTGGTGACTTCTTCATGATGGCCACATGGAAGTTGAGTTGCTTTTATGGAGAATTCCTTAATTTTGAGGAGCGTTGGGCATTTTAGAGGAGGACATTGAACCCTAGAAAGAATGGGCACACTTGGTTGCTTGCATGGGGGTGGCCCTTGACTTGCGGACACCTATGTTGAGGGAGTGATCATGTAGGTGTGGTGGACCCAAATGAGAAAATTGCTTTGGAGGAGCGTTCGAGCCTTAGAGGCTTGTGGAGGAGTATTAGACACATTCCATTGAGCATCCATGCCTTCAAGCCTTGCTTGTTGACAACATCACCATGGACCTTGACATGTGTCCTTTTGGAGTCTAGCGCTTCACATGTGTGGTCCTGCTTGTTAAAGATAGGTTGCTTTTAAAGGTTTAGGCTCACTATATATTGTTGGC
This sequence comes from Picea engelmannii, assembly GCA_009831015.1. Taxonomy (NCBI): domain Eukaryota; kingdom Viridiplantae; phylum Streptophyta; class Pinopsida; order Pinales; family Pinaceae; genus Picea; species Picea engelmannii. Next base: position 227,322 of record ML793108.1, read on the forward strand.
CTCCCGTACATCTCATATAAATAAAGGAAGGAGAGTGCCCTTTCACCAACTATTCATTCATCATCTCGCAATACAGATGTGAGGAAAGTAGCACACTAATCATTCATCTCTCTCTCTCTCTCTCTCTCTCTCTCTCTCTCTCTCTCTCGTGTAATATTTTATATTTTTTCATAGTTTACCATAGAGAAGATTAATTGAGGAGAGAAGCAGACATCATGTACACTTGTGGGGAGACAAGTGTTGAAACCTGTTATCGAGCAAAATGTAGATTGGGCAAGGCCTGACCCAATCCACAAGATGGTGATAACAGTGGGAGAGTTTACCCACTGTCGCCTCAAATAAACCCTCCCCTCACTTTAGTGAAGGAAGAATCCAACACAAGGGGGGAGTCCCAAGTGACCCTAGGGGGAAATGAGACGAAAAGTGAGACGATGGAATTAATGCCCCTATAGGTCAAGATACTAAGTGGAAGATAGCTTGGAAATGAGTTTCGGAAGTGGTTAATAGTTGCCAAGAAACTTGAGTACCTACATAAGATGATTGTACCTTCTCGACACACAAGAAAAGATGAGTATGCAAGCTTAAGGTCAAGTGGACAAGCAAGTTAAGCTTGGTGTCCCTAATTACAGCAGTCAACAAAGATACATATCAGCAAGTAGATGATTGTTAAAGCTGCTAACAAGATGCTAAAAGTCAGGTAAATAATGCAAGAGATAAGCTAGCAATCACTAGCATAACTCAAGTCTGAAAGCATAAGACTTTAGCAATAAACTAAGGCTGTTAAAAACAAGTATTGCAGAGATATTTTATCAGCCTTTTGGCTGTAGCAAACTATTGCTACAGAAGAAAATTTCAACCCACAAAATAAGCAAGTAAACCACCCAAAAAGTGCGTTGAGGCTAGTAGATTATAGGGGCAATTTGTTAGCAATTTTTGACGGTCGAAAGAGAGTTATTTAGAAAGTTATGACGGGTTAGCTGCAGCCCAAGTGGCTGTAGCTTTAAGCACATAGAATAGATTCCAATTTAGACAATCTCAAAATCTCGTGTTTTCACGTATACCAATGCAATGATTTTATTCTCCAATGCAAAAAGATTAGTGCCTTTAGCTATTGGGTTATACAATTTTTAAAAGAATGAGCTAGCAATGTTACCTCCCTGGGGTGTAAACCCTTTTACTCCCCGAGGCAAGAAGACTAGCTAGGAAGTACTAGGAGGGTGTAAGCCCTTTTACTTCTCCTAGTAAACCGTTACGCAACAAAATATTCCAAGACAATTATGATGGGCTTAGTGGGGTCGTATGCCCTTATACTCCCCAAAAAGTCTAGCTAATTAACCTTGTAACCAAGAAGAAAAACAATAACAAGAGAGATTCCTTACCTAGTCCAAGCATTAACAAGATAAACTTCTTCTTTACCAAGATAAAGCCAGCACAATGCAAGAAATAAGCTCATAGAAAGATAGCGCATCACTTCTTCATCCAAAAGCCAAGACAAACCATAGCAAGAGCAAGTAGAAAGAGAGATTGCCCAAATAAGGCACAAATTTCAGCCAAGAGACTTCTCACAATGGGAGAGCTATGATAAAATGACAAGAGTTTGATCTCTATTTACACAAATCCTCCTAAAAGTGTTTGTCCACTGAATTTTAGGGTAACCACAAAGTAAGGGGAAAACAACCCTTACTTTACCCCTTTACATTATCAAATTCAAATTTAACTTTACAAAATGCACATAAGAAACCCCAATGTGACATCATCCCTTTCCTAGGGTGACTTCTTGACAATTTTTGCAAGTCGTTGGAGTTGAAGATGGAAGTCGTTGGGCCTTCTAGGACCTCCCTCTCATGCGCTAGGGTTTCCTCCTTCAAGACATGCCTCCTCCGATCAAAACATGTAAAGTGTCCTTCACCATCAAAACCCTATCCCTAGGGTGGCGTCAAGCTCCTCAAATGTGAGGTTTTAGCCTCAAGAGAAAGACGTTGGGCTAGCAATGGGCTAGGATAGATCCTCCAAGGTATCTCTCATGGCCTCCAAAGGATACCATCATCGTCTGGTGTGTGGGCCATGGTCTCCAACCTGTGGGCTTCAAGCAAAAAGGAATCCCAAGCTAGGATTGTTCTTTCAAAGATGTCCACCAAGCGAGGTCCTACAAAGACAATGAATACGCCCTCCAAGGATCTCAAGTCAAATGCATCATGATAAGTAAATCAAGTCAATAAAAGAGCCATCTAAGCATGTGCATCAAAAACCACCTCATCAAAACAAACAAGTGCTCAAAGACCCTATGCAATTTTCCAAGTTTGGGTATGGGAGGGTTGACAAAGCGACCTATTGGGTGAATCGTACATCAGGTTTAGGAGTGCTTCCCAAGTAGACCCCTCTTTAGGTCATATGGACAAAGTGACATGGATGGGGGAAAGACTTTTGAGCATGGGGTTCATGACATACAAGGGATCGTAGTGTCTCATTTATGGGTGCCTTTGTAGAGGGTGTGTTGCACCTTCGTTTTCAATGCATCATTTTTCCAAACCCATTTATTGCCATTTGTTCTTTTAAGATGTTTCCAGGTTGAGGCCAAGGTGGGGCTTCTACCTAAGTATGAAAAACAGTGCCCACCTTGACTCTACCCTGGTCACATTGTGCTTCACCAAGTTAAAGACAATGTGTGGGGCTTCTACCTAAGCATGAAAAACATTGTCCATGCATGCTCCATCTTGGTTGGCACTTTTATTAATTATTTTTCACGGGTCCCATCAATTTCTTATGAGAGACATTTCATTGTCCTCAGGATCCTTGGGAGAGCTTCTAAAAGGTTCATGATTGGCCTTTATCTTTTGCTAGCTACAAGCCTTTGGGCCTTCAGTCCCTTCTTCCCATGAAATGAGGGGCAATCCCTTCTTGGTTCAATACACCCGAAAATCCCAAAAGGTAAGGAGACGAGGGGATGAAGTGTGGAAAGTGACAAGTATGATCGAGAATGGCACAATGACTTGTCAAGGGGACCTCTTGTTGATGTTTTGGTAGTTGCAGGAGGTATTAAAATCCATGGATAAACCTTTGACTAGAATAGAATATTCTGGAAGCAAGAGAAAACCTAAACAGATGTGTGAAAACCCTGGAAGACAAGTCGGCTCGACAGAATAAGTAATATTGAAGTATTATATGCAAAAAAGGAAAGGTCGGCCCTGCTTGAAGAAACACCTGTTCACCTGGCCAGCTTAGTAAAAATAGAAGGTGCTCTAGCTCATTTGTACACACACTCAACCATCCAGAAGCAAGGCACAAGTGTTGAGGAGGAGTTGTAGCAGTTGCAAGTGTGCAGTAATTCCCTATTCAGTCTTTTGGTAATCTATCTTGTGTGCTACCTCTAGAGAAGGTGCACTACCTTGGTTTATATGTTGGTTCTAGTGAGGCTTCCCAGAATCATTCTCTCTGTCAAAGGTTAAGGTGCTCGAGGGTGGCTTTGTGCCTATGGTTGGGTAGCAATTGTGTAGCATAGATTATGGTGAAACGAGCACAATATTCTAACAGGTTATGGGCCCACGCCCACCTTCAAAAAAGCCTAATCACTGGAAGGTAGATTTGCAGCTCTCTGTCAAGCTCGTTGTAGCACAATTGCAGTTGCAGCTAGGGTTTCTGATCTTGCAGCATCAACAAACCCTAAACTAATTATTCGGGCACTTTAAGTGAAGTGTTTGGCATAATTCTAGGATATCCAAGTGCACCCTAACTTAGCGCATCTCCTAGAGCCCTCAACCATCAAAAACGTCAAAGTTAAATTTTTGGGTGAAAGTCAATGTTTGACTGGTCAAAGTCAAGGTTTGACTGGACAAAGTCAAAAGACTAGTCAAGGTCAAAGTCAAAGACAGCCATGACTTTCCCCACAAAATCAGAGTGGCGCAGCAGAACCATGGTCTCTTGGTAGAGCATGGAAGACAAGGATTGGCATCATCCTTGCAAAGAACAAAGGGCAAAATTATGGAACCATAGAATGAAGAGCAAGCGTCAAAGGATGAAGAGTTTGATTTTTGGAGCTTCCAAGCACATGAATGTGGAATAGGAGAAACAATTAAAAGCAACTACTGCATATATGAATCTCTGGAAAGAGAAGGGATCTTTGTCCAAGAAGCAATCGTAGAACCAGAAAGATCTCAGATCTAATACATTCAGAGGAACAACACACTCTCCAGGTTGGAAAGAGTACTTGTCTCAGAAGAAAAACAACTCAAGCGGAACAATAGCCAGACTCCAGGTTTGCATATCAAGTTTTATATTAACGTTGCTTAAGTGAGTATTGCAATCCTTTAGATTTTATTAATGCTAGGAACAAATGAATACTTAGTAGCATGTACTATTAATATAAATGCTTATTGTACTTAATTGCAATATGAACTAACATCTCCTCTGGGAGATTTCTCTTGTTCTTGTTCTCAGGCAGGACACCTTGGTAATGCTATAATGAATTACCATGAAATTGATATGTTCTTATGTAAAATGCTATTGAATTGGAAATATTTTTTCTCTTGTTGTTCTTGCTTCAGGCAAGTTATCCTACACATTCCAGGAAGGTTACCACTAAAAAGAAAGACTTGAAAGGCTTCAGAGGGAGTCAGTGATCAGGAAGAAGCAAGGTTTCGTGAGACTTTGCAGGATGCATAGGGGCATGCAGCAAATGGAAGCATGGTTCAAGGATTCTCTCAGTTAGAGGGAGTTGATGGCAAAATTCGAAAAGAAGGATCTTGTAGGCCTTTCTGTCGGGTTGTAGGCTTTGTGCCGTGTTGTAGGCTTCATGCCGAGCTGTAGGCCTTGTGCCGAGTTCTAGGCTTCATGTTGAGTTGTAGTCTTTAGGCCGAGCTATAGGTTACTCCAGTGAGATGGTCTGGTATGCCAAGTTGTTGCTACACCAATGAGACAGTCAGGTACACTAGTGGCGTAGTCGAGAACCTTTATGGTTGTGATGGTGTTGCTCGCAATATGATCTGGGTGATCATGAGATAGCCTATGTAGCTCTGGTGATGCTATCGGTCTATAAGACCATGTAGGTATTGCCCATGCCATGTGACATGGATGGATATTGATGATAGTAGTGATGATACTCACGACATGGGCATAGCCATGGGTGAGCGCGTCATGCGGGTGTAGCCCATTACTATGATGATGACACACACTACGAGGTGTAGCTCTAGTCTTCTCTAGCAGGATGTGGCCCCTAGACGAGATTGACAGGTCCACACGGGTGTAGTCATGTGGGACGTAATGATGCTACTAGTAGCATGGTCTACATAACCATGACAAGAGGATCATGGCAAAGATAGAAAGGCTATGAAGATCAGAAGGAAACATCATTGTTAAATACCTCCCTAGCTAAGAGGGAGTGTTGACGTTTTGGTAGCTTCGGGAGGTATTAACCTCCATGGATAAACCTTTGTCTAGAATAGAATATTCCGGAAGCAAGAAAAAACCTAAACAGATGTGTGAAAACCATGGAAGACAACTCGGCTCAGTAGAATAAGTAATATTGAAGTATTATATGGAGAAAAGGACAGGTCGGCCCTGCTTGAAGAAACACTTGTTCACCTGGCTAGATTAGTATAAATAGAAGGCGCTCCAGCTCATTTGGACACACACTCAGTCATCCAGAAGCAAGGCGCAAGTGTTGAGGAGAAGTTGCAAGTGTGCAGTAATTCCTTGTTCAGTTTTTTGGTACTCTATCTTGTGCGCTACCCTAGTTTATCTGTCGGTTCTACTAAGGCTTCTCGGAATCATTCCTTCTGCCAAAGGTTAAGGTGTTCGGGGGTGGCTTTGTGCCTATGGTTGGATAGCAATGGTGTAGCATTGCTTATGGTGAAACGAGCACAATATTCTAACACCTCCTAGTAGCAAACCCATCCCTAAGGGTGACCACTTACTAGGGTGCAATGTCAACCACCAAGGCGAAACAGGGCAAAGAACATAACTTCCAAGCAGACGTTACATAATCAAAAGCAACATTAAATGCAACACACTCAAATGCCTCAAATATTGAAATGACACTCACCATAATACCTAGCTTGTACCTCATGGAGAAAGACCCAATGTCTTCTGAAGCAAGCTGATGTGGTGGATACCCTCATGATGAACCTGAGATCTGTGGTGGTGAAGCAGGCCTCTATCTGTGCAAGTGGACATTGTTGGTCAATCTATCTCTCGATACTCCATGTATGCAACCTTAAGGCCTCGAGACATCATCTCCTTAGTTATCCCTAGGAATAGGGGATAACAAAACCAAGCAAGACATGTTTGTCTCGATGCTTGCTTGTTGGAGATCCTTGGTGGTGACTAGGGCATTTTTGGTTTTCCCTAGCTAGGGTTTTCGAGATCTTTTAGAATTGTACCAGCCTGTGATATGTTGTGAGTATGTACATGTACTTCATTTCTATCATATATATATGAATTTCTTAACTATCCAAAATTGTGTAATTGCAGATTTTAAATTCATCCTGCATTCTCTTCTTGATTGGGTAATTTCCAGCACTTTCTGTTCATGCTGATTTGACATAACATAGGGATAAAAGTGTAAAGTCATTTAATATATATCTTGAAGATAAGACAGCTGATTTATTTCTGTAAATCTGCTGTAATTAAAGTGATTATGCTTGAAAAAGTGTGCACTAAAGGATGAAACTTCTCATTGTATAATTGATATCTTTTCTCTTGGACTGCCTAGTGTATTGGGTTGAAGTCAGATGAAATATTGTCCACTGTTTACTGCTATAAATTAATATTTGAGATCAGCCCTGAGACTGTAGTTTACCGGGACTAGATCCGGGAATCCTCCTTGTGAGGTGAAATTTCTCAATTTGTAATAAAAGTCTGATAACAGAAATTTTACAGAATTAACACACATGCACCAAAAACTTTAAACAGTAAAACCAAAAACCTTCTTTTCTCTTTTATCCATTTCAAAACAACTCTCACCCCGAAATGTAACACCCAAGGGTGGACTATTTTTCGTAATTTTGCTAAACAGAAATTATGTTTTTCTTCAAACCAGGAATATAAATAACATTCACAAACAACGAAGTTTTACCTTTCATCTTGATTTACAAATTGCCTTTGCTTTCAAATAATTTTCCTCTCATTCACCAAAAACCATTGCCTCGCCTCTGGCTTTATCTTCTACAAAGGCAATAAACCAATCACTGTGGTTAGTCATGTCTCTAGTAGCTCCAAAATTAATATACCAATCATCAGATGTCTCTAGTAGCTCCAAAATCAATATACCAATCATCAGACTTACGACGTAATTATTTCTCGATTAATGCCCCTTTCCGGATTGCACCCTTGGTCGTGTTTCTCATCCCACAATTGTTTTCTACACACTTTACTCATCACCAACTTTTCGACAATCAAAACAGTTTATTTCTTTTCTAGATTTTTTTGTACCTGAAGATTTGTTACACTTGTTCATTTATCAAACTTGTCATTTCCCTTAAACTACCGCTACCACTACAACTTCTTCCATCTATCTTCTCGAAGCAAGTAAAGGCACAATTTTACAAAGTTATATCAGTGAAATCTGACATAACATTCAATGTCTCAGACTCTCAACAATGTTTTCAGAACATGGTAGAAGACTTTTCAGGGTGATAAACAACAGATCTTCATTCATTTTTCCTTCAATTGATACTAGCAAATCTCTGATGTCTTTAATTTCTAAAATGTCTTCTGGAAGGGAATCTCCTTTTTCCATGGTTATCAGAAAGTTGAAACTTGAAACAACATATATCTCAGGAAGAAGGCTCTACAATTGTTTACTGTGTCATGCACCACTAGCAATCGCTTTGAAACTGTCTAGGCATCCCCACCATCTTACACTTTCAGTAATATATCATCAATCACAGACAATTTAATGAGCATGGCCACTTCATGTTTCTTGCATCAAACGTCTCCTCTTCCAGAATAATAAATCAACTTGTCTGCCAGTGCCTCCACTTCCACCTCATCATTTGGCTCTCTCCACACTTTGCCCATGACAACCACTAATAGGCATCTATGCTAGAAAATGGCTATCATTCTCTGCTTCCATGTAATGTAATCATGTCCATTAAATTTCTCACTCAACTTGAGCAGGATATTTAACAAACTAGCCATATTAAAAAAATCCAAGCACCAAATTATGAATAAAAAATTAAAATACCTAAAGCACTAATCGTTGTCGTTCTGAGAACTCATCATCAACCCTTGTTCCATCCCAATCAAACATAGCACTACTATTGTTGTAACTCCAGTATGGCACAATCAATCACATGGAATTTTTTATAGGCCAATCTCATAAACCAATTTATAAAACAAGTTCCTTTATGGAAGTCTAATAACAATGGTTCCTGATTTTTGCCATGTTCTATCACATGCTTGTGCAATTTCAGGCATATCATGTGCAAATTTTGTCACAGCAACAGGTGCCCTTTTGTCACAGCTTCGCAGCTCTGTCATGTGTTTCCTGAATCCCATTTTGTCCAGTGTCTAGCTAAAAGTTCTATGTATGCACCTTCTGTGCTCAATTTCTGCTTGACTTCATCGCAACTTGTGTATCGTTCTACTGTTCTACACTATAATACACCTAATGGGGGGGGGGAGGTCTTTTGCCAGATTGTTAGACAATCTATGTGGGTCTTTCTCTGGCTTGTTCAGTAGTGTACGCTGCCTAAATCACATGATATTTCTGTCTATTCTGCTCCTGTGGGCTCTTCTCACCAAATGTTGGTCTGTGGTGCACATTTTTTGTTCTCACAAAAAACCTATCCCCATAACAGAACAAAACAAAATCTCACAATCTTGCACAAAATCTCTATTTCTGTCACTCCTGTGCTTCACCAACTGCACTACCGAGCCTCACTTACTATACTGTTTTCCTTCCTCCCTGTGCATGTGTTTATGACTTCTTTTTTTATGTGCAATCATGAATCAAGAACATACATGTTTTTATTATAATCATGTATATCCTAGGTTTATAAACATTAGGAACTACATAAAAAGTAATTCATCAAAAATAATTCAATAACTCATAGTTGGTCTGCATATATCAAACCAACGTCAACTTCGCTCTGAATTGCATGCAACACTCCCTTCGCTCCTTTTTCATCCTTCTCACAATCCTTCAGATTCCATTGTCGTGCCATCTTATATTCTTTCCTTTGTGGCTATAATAGCATATCAAAATTCCGTGTAAACAAAGACAAATAATATGACAGAAAAAGAGAGAATATATTTTGATGATTTTATTCAGTGGTTTAATGTTATAATACATAAGTGAGAGAGGCCTATCACACAATTCAAAACTCCAACATGCCTTACAATAAGACACGACATATGATCTCATCATTAACATATTACATAAAGTGACATAATGACAAAAAGTACAATACTAAACTCTCAGATATGGCCATTATAATCATTTATTTTAATAAAGTCCATGCCCTATTGCCTGTATGCTTTAGCCCTTAATTATTGACATTTTAGCCAGTTCTTTGATTGCTCTGTTTCGACAGCTTTAAGCTATATAGTTTTTTCAATTTAAGTGAATTCTAGAGGAGGATAGCAATAATAATCAAATAATGGCATGCTAATATAAAGAAACAGACAATGAAACCACTTGCACAATTTACAAGGAATGACTAGTGCAACAACAAGGCCAACCTCTCTAGCTTCCCATTCAATCAAAAGTATACTTCTAGACACTAGCCTTGCTTCATAACCTGTTCACCACCATCAAACCCTCATGCTGAAGAAGACAACCATGAAGAGCAAATCGAGAACTACAAATATAAAAACTAAGAAGAAAAATTCAACCACATTAGCTGACCTCAACGGGAATACAAACAACAATAATGATAAATGAAATGATCCCCAACTTTTACTAGTATTACTGCTAACTTCATAACAAAAAAGCACTATGCTATGCAGTACTAGTGCAAAATAGAACTAAGAGAGTATAGGGCACCATTAGTTTTATCAAGAATAATTTTTGCTAATACCATAGCTGAAGGAAAACACTTCTAGGTTGTCAATGTTAAGTACGAAATAATGGACATCAAATTAAGACAAACCTTTGATGTTATCTGCCATCGCTCATATCTCAGCTTGTATTTCCAATTCCCGTGATTAACAAGTACATATCGTACTATATATATAATCAAAGTCATAACTAATTCTGTCTTTCCTCCTTTTGCTACAAATATTTTACAGAGGTCCAAAACTGCAAAACCAGCATAATAATAAGTGTCAAGACTCAATACTACCTGTTATAGAAACAGATGTACATTCTTAGACAAATATTAACCAAATAACAACTATCTAAAACAGAAACTCATCCAATTTGTTTTACACTATTTGATACTAGCTTCAATATCCAAAGTATTGTATAAAGGATAATAGTAGAAATAAAATGGTTCCTCTTGTACAATACTACTACAAGACTTCATCTACTTACTGTTAACATTGCTTTTTATCTGTTCATCTAGTAAATAGATTACAAAGTTGAAAAGAAACTAACAGAATAATTTGACTCCCAATTACTCTCTTTCCTTACTTGGATTTCAAATACATTTACTCCAAAAGTTTAGTTTGAACCACAATTCAACTTATAATCAGATGCCATTCCAAAAACCAGCGGGAACATACAACCTCTGTGAGTCAAACCAAACGTTAGGAAGAACGAGATGCTATGTGATCTCATGAGCCAAGATGTACGTCTAATGCAAAAGTGTAATGTTCCTGACTTGGCTAGCCTAGGAAACGCTGCTAATGTGTGTGTAGGATCAAAGGTTTACAGCATATAAATGATCATACAAATAATAAACGCGACAAAGGACTGCAAAGTTTGTATTATGATATCTCCGTGGATTACAAAATGGCCGAATGCGGCTGAATAAATTGACAATACTCGACTAGATCAACAGACGAAGGATCTTATCCGGAATACAAATAAGCAACTGTGGTTGAATTAAATAACAACACTCGGCTAGATCAAAAGACAAAAGGATCTTAGCCGGAATACAAATACGCAACTAAAATACAATACCCGGAATATGGGAGCACTGCGGAATCAATGGATGCGCTGGGACTATGGCAGCTCTGACGGTAATTGCTGGAAGTCTGGAAAGTTCGCCCTGGGAGCTATACTTCTCAGAATGGCCTGGAAACTGTCCCAAATGATGTGCCCTGCTCTAGTCCTCAGTACTGGTATCTGTCAAATCCCTATGTTGATGATTCTAGACCCCGGATGGATACCCTTGGGGGAATGTGCCCCTCTTCCTTTGGCAAAATGCCTCCTAGTGATTCCACCATCGGAATCGGACGAGATATGTCTCAAAACGACCGCCTTGGTCTACTGGGAAATGGGTCGAAAGGGTTTCCCTGAATCTGGTCTGATGCTCGCTCTGGAACCCCAAATGTGCCTGCCAAAAGTATCGCACGTCCAAGTCTGGAAAATGCGTCCCAGTTGATTCCTCCGTCGGAATCTGATGACGAATTAGGCAAAAGATGCGCCTTGCCCTCCTCTCAAATGGATAGGAGGGAAATCTCAGAATTCTCCCTGGATGGGATAGGTCGACTAAAAACCCTCTCGGAAGTTGCGCCCTCACTCTGGATGAATGCACCCTTGCTGCTAAACATTGTGTAACTGCTACTAAAGAATGATGGAAGACCTGAATGATCTTCCCGGTGACTAGGGTGTGTCTCTGAACACCGAAATCA